>CAWUDS030003757.1:0-47189 GCA_963859935.3 Lathyrus sativus | reverse complement strand
AACAAGTCAAATCAAGAAGTTGCAAATTGGGAAGAATGGAAGCAAGCAGTATGATAATATCATCGTTTATAAATTAATTGTGAGACAAATTTAGAAACTTTAATGGAGGGTTAACATGAAAATCTTTTAAAGTATCGAAACTTTCTAGACTTTGTCTCTCAATATAATGCATCTTGATCTCATCAAGTGAATGACAATTCTTAATGAATGCAAACAAAGTTGATTGTGTGAGTTTGAAACAGTAACTAAGATTTATAGATACCAAATCCGGAAGAAGCAACGACAATTGGAAAAATTGATGATTGGTTAGAAAATCAACCCCTTGAAGACCCAAATGTTGTATCCAGTGACACTTGGATAATAAAGCATAAATCCCTTGGTAACTATATCCGGTACAAATTTCAAGAACAAAAGTCTTCAAAGGAAGATCTTCTCTTACGACAGAGTAAAGCAAATCATCAGAGATGCGTGAACTCAAAAATTTAAGAGAATTCAAACCCTTCAAACTGACGAAGGAAGCAATGTAATGTGAAGTAGTGTGGTTTGCATCCATCAGCATAATCCAGAAAATAGATAAAGATTTCAAAGTTGATCTGTCACGGAGAGTCAAAGCAGTGGCTGCATGGGAGGAGTCAAGATAACAAGAACTAAACGAGAGGTCAAGGGAATTAAGGCGGGAGAATCTATGGAAGAAACAAGGGAGATAAGAAAGATGTAGATGATCAATTTTCATAGAGAATATGAGACGGTTGGTGATGGAGAGAAATTGTTTAGAGATGAGAGATAGGGATTTGAAGTTGAGTTTCTTTACGTCGTCAACTGGATTGATGATGAATGAGAAGACATACTCCCAGCAATCATCTGGTAAGTAAAAATCAGATTTGATACAACTCTTTCTCTTCTTTTTCATAGATTTGAGGCAAGTTCTCTTCTTCTTCATCTTTATAATATTGATGGAACAAGGAGAATAATAATCAAATAGCGAGGCGGCACTCACAAATTTAAAGGGTAAAGATTTTAGGTTACATTAATTTTTACACACTTAAAAACGATTACTACCGCCACTAATTTTTTTAATGGAGTAATAACATTTTTTTATATCTCTAACCCACGTGCTAAACCCCTAAATTCTCATTTGTTTTATTTTTAATTATATTTTATATATTATAAAATTATTCATTATAAATAATAAAATACAAATTAATTATTGAACCATTTTAATAAATTATTTCATTTGAACAAGGGAAGATAGTTTTTTCTACGATCCTAAAAAATTTCAATAGAAAAAGCACATCCAACGATCATCCGTAAAGAAAGGCGATCAAATAGCTGGTTATTATTTTTCTCCCTCTATATATAGAGTATGCACCAAATCGAAGTAACAACTTTCAAATTCAATTTCATTCCACTCTTCTTCTCTATATACCGACTAAAGTGTTAGAGTGCTAAATTTCATTTCCAAGCTATACAATTTAAAGTGATATTTATATTTATGCTATACAATTTAAAGTGATATTTATATTTATAAATATACTTCAATTTATATTTATAATGATAATGGACTCGCATCAATTTAAAGTTTTTTACTTGAAAGATGCTTGTTTTTTACTTATCTGGATGTTGTTTATTGGCATAATTTGAAGTCTCTTGCTGAAGTTGTAATGGTGCTCGATGAAGTTGGTCTTAATTAGATTTTGTGATGTCTTAGTCTGAGTTATTATTTTCTAGTAGTAATAGAATAAAAGCACCCTGAAGAAGAACATATACTGATAATAGTTAATACGAGAGAAGAGGGTCTCTCTCAAGTTTACACTAGCAATAAACAATAACATATGCAAGAGGAGAAATATGTGTACCTCTCGTATGCAATGCTCACGCGTGACCCACAGTGATCATTGTAGGGTGGAAGGTGGAACCCAGTTTGGTGTCAAACTTGTATGTATCCCCACCTATTACTAATTGGAGTAGTCTCTTTATATATATGTTTTCAATATATCATTATTACTTATGATCAATTTGTTTATATGTTGAAATAATAAGTTTATATGTTTCTGTGTTAAGAATTGAAATTAAAACTCTATTGTGAATTTTAAGTGGCTTTATTGCAACTCATATCTTATTCTCTCTTCGAAGATCTTCAACTCAGGTATTGGTATCGAAGCCTAAATTCGTGAATCTCTTTTTTGGTTTTTATTCGGTTGTTTTTGAATTTTGAAAATAGTCAAAGAAGAAGTTACTGGGATGAGTCGCGGAACACTTCACTCTTTAAAACGTTTCGCGACACTGCTTAAAAATATGCAAAGCAGTCTAACTACCAGGGCGCTTCCAGGATAAAACAGATCAGTTTTATATTTTACGATTACTACTTAAACAATAGATAATCGGCCTAGAAATACACCACCTAATCAGAGGCGGATGCACTTTATAGGGATTGGGGGCCAACTGAAAAAACAAAATTCTTATATTAATTTATTAACGGTTCTGGACTGGGTCAAAAGATGGCCCACCGTCGGACACGACCCAACTCAGCTCCTCGTTGGGGAGGGCTCAATAAAGGTCCAATTCATCAACGCATACGGGGAGCTCCCACACGTCTCTCCCACGGTCTCCACGTGCCCCACATGTGGGGACACGTTATCAGGCAACTATCCAACTTCTGAAGATCACAGGGAAGTTGACCCAAGGCGAAGACCACGTGCTTGTCTTCCCTACGCCATGTAAGCCCTGGCAGTTATTCACATTATAAATACTCTCTTTCATTAGAGGATCAGATATTCAATTCTCTACACTCTTTCTACTCCGTCTCTTGCTTTGACATCGAAGTACCTTGTAGGTACACCCCCTCCTCTTCTCCACCATCGTCAAACTAAGGAGCTCACGACGTGTTGTTGGCTACATATCCTTTTATGATCCGGTAAGATCAGTGGCGTCGTCTGTAGGAAACTTGCTTCCCCGTTCTTCCTTCTAAAACAAATCCAAGAACCAAAGTGTTGCATCCTAAAATTTGCCCACCCGTTTTCTAACTTCGATTAGCTTTTGCTTCGTATTTCATGTGCATATCATTTAGGTCGCATCTTGCCCGTGTTATCAGCCGGATTGAATTTATCGGGATTTTAGCCGCTTTGCTCGCGTTTCAGGAGATTCAAATCAATTCAAATGACAAGTTCAGTGTCGAAATCGAGCGAAAGTCTCCCTCTTCCTGATGATTCAATCCATGTTGATAATATTGGCGCATTTCGGTGTTCGCCCATTTTTCCATGACATTTTGCATTTTATTGCTATTTTTGCTTTATATTTATTTATTTAGAAAGTAGTTTAAGTAGAATTTTATTCGATTTTAATAGTTTCCTATTAATTTTTAAATTATATATTAGAATTTTATTTGTTTTTATAAGTTAGAATTTTATTAGATTTAATAGGTTTAATTTGATAGTCAGAATTACCTTATTGATTAATTAAATTAGAATTTTAAATTAGTTTAGGTTTAATTAAGCTTTAGTTGTTATTAGTTAATTTAATTTGATTTGTTTTAATATTGAGTTAGTTGGTACAACATAATTAGGATCAGCATTTTCATTAATGGTTTAGTTAGTCAATGTTAACCATCAACAATTACCGTTAATTTATCATTTAATCAGGATTAACAGCTTTTTTAGCAGGGCCACGTGTCAGTTTTGGGATATAAAAGTCCCTGCTCATTTTCTTCTTCACAAAACCCTAGGTTTGCGCCTCTCTCCCAACGAATTCATCATCATCATCATCAATTTCATCCAACCTTCATCCATTTCCAGCTTCAACAAACTTCACCCACAATCATTCTCGAACGCCTTCCTCCGACCTCGCATTTAATCCATTTCTGCCAAATCAGTCCAGAAATTCACCAACACCATTATCTTCAAACGAACAAAACTAAACCCATAAGCTGTTCTTCACCATTAAACCTTCTAACTTCTTCTTCCCAAGTCCAGAAATCCCCATTTTCGAAACCTTCATTTCACCATCTTCATAAACGAAACCCTGATCTCCAAAACGTCTGACCATTACCAATTCATCTTCCGCAAATTGCTCAAATCGAAACCATCTTCAACCTTCCATAACAAATCCGCCAAATCTATCACCTTCCAACGAAACCCCTTTCTTCCAACATCCACCTCAAACAATCGCGATTCACATGAACAAAAACCCATTAAGCCATCTTCAACTTCAACACTCAACCACCTGTAAAAACCCAATCGAAACCCACCATCACCCTTGAACATAACTCGGAAAAACCCATAACCCCCATTGATGAACAACCCAACAAACCCATTTCCAGAAATTTAACAGAAATAACTTTCAAACCCCGTTTAATATCTTCTTCGCAAATTAACCCAGCAACCTTCGATTCACCACCCAAACTTCTTCATCGTTCTCAGACTCAACCTTCAAATTCACTTCAAAACCCATCTTCGAACATTCCCACTTCATCTTTCCGCTCTACCCATTTCTCACAAACCCCACACAAGTGTATCATGGCCAAGCGAAAGTGAAGACGGAGAGGTTGAGATTATCAGATTTCAAGGAAAAACGTAAACGGAGAGGTCGAGGCTGATATGAATTGGTGAAGGTGATTGAGAGTTGGACAATAGTGAGAGAAGGAAGGTGGATCGGGAACGACAACTGACGAAGAAAAGGAGTTTGTTTCTTTGAAGCAAAAGATTGAAACAAATGGGTTGTTGATGAACTGAGGTTGAGAGAAGAAGAGTTGGATGAACAGGGTTGTTGATGAACCACGGACAAGGAGAAGGAGTTTCTTTGTTTTCTTGCTGTTTGTGAGTTGGGCTCAGAAGCCCATTTAGTTGACAATCTGGACTGTACCCTCCCCTGTTTCTATTACATACCCCTCTCTGTTTTTTTTTTCATTTCTTATTAGTTTTAATATGAAAATATATTATTATTATTATTATGTATATATTATAGAGATATTATATTAGTCTTTTTAATTTATTTTATTTAAAAGTTTTATTATTGTTTCTTTTAGAAGTTTTATATATTTAGAATTTCAATTCTATTTTCTTTTTAGAAGTTGGATTTTATTTCTCATTTTTTATTGGACTTTTTATCCCATTTTCATCTATTTTGGTCGATGACGACACTTCCGTAATCCATTACCAGTCAAATTATTGATGAATAATGTTGGATCCGAGACCACCTCTTTTCTCTCCTCATTTTTCTTCTTCTTTCGATTTTATTTTGACTTTCTTGGATCGATGAAGTCTTGTATTCGTACGCGTCAGATTTATCAGAGTTGATAACCTTCCCGATTTCAAATCTATGAAAGATGACCATTTGGGTCATTTTCTCTACTTTGGGATTGCGATAGGCTACCTTCGATTAATCCACATTATGTTTGCGATTAAGACGAGATCCCACTGTTTTTGGTCCGTGCGACATGATTCAATTGAAGAATGATCTTCAATATCATTTCTCTATCTTATCCTTTGCACGGATATCAATATGCGGCCTCCTATAGCTTGACTTCCCTTATAAGTCGAGTTATGACGGTTTAGCGTCACATTGGACCCGATTCAATTCACTTTGACCCTTTTGAGCCGTATTTTGAAACATCATCACCGAGGATCAGAGAGGAGATTAAAAGCATTGGATCAGAGCATGCACGCAATTTCAAGGGTCAACGGAACCACTCCGTTCGGTAAATTTCCCTAATTCAATCTTTTAATCAACCGCCGAGTGTTATGAGTTGTTTGCGTTAGACGCGTAGGAAATGATGAGTGGGGGCTCCTCTCTCTCGTATAGAGTGTTTAGCGTATGCCCTTTGGGCAATATACGACGCATTCGCTCCTACGTCTTAGGTTTTAGCGTGTGCGTCCCGATCCGATTCTTTTCTCTCGCCCCCGTGCGATCAAGACCTGTTTTTTTCTGTAGTTAGTTGAACTACAGCTGCTCTGATTTCTCATGCCAGATGAGAATATGTAGGCACAAGACGCGATGTCTTGGAGAACACACTAACAACTAATTTCTCTTTTCTCTCGCCTCCGTGAGATCGAGACCTTCCCGCTAACGACTAATCTCCCCTTCTCTTGCCCCCGTGCAATCAAGACCAACCTATTATTCCGAACCTTTTCTCTCACACCCGTGCGATCGAGATCTTGTCCCATAGTTAGCCTGAACTACGTTTTGTTCTGATTTCTCATACCAGATGAGAATACGTAGGCACAAGACGCTATGTCTTGGTGAGCAATCCCCCCCGTAGTTTCCCGAACTACGTTAACTCTGACTTTCCCATTGCATGAGGAAATACATAGGCATAGGGCGACAATGTCCTATCGAGTCAGTTCTTTCCGTTCCTCCCGTTTAGCAGTAGCCTTAGATGGTTTGTTTTTCACCCATAGATTAGATAACAAGCATGGATCTCGTTGAGTACAACAGACATGAGGGGTGCTCATACCTTCCCCCTGCGTAACTGACTCCCAAACCCAAGATTTGGTTGTGATGACCTGTCTTTCCCTTTTTCGTAGGTTTTCTCTGATTGTTTCCTTTCCCTCTCTTTGAGATAAATAACGAACGGTGGCGACTCTTCTATCCTTGCCGGCCCCTTTTCGCAGCGATGCGACACAAAGCATACCTTAACATTCATTGATAATGGCCAGCCCATGCAATGACGACAACATCCATGAAACCGCCTTCACATCGTTCACTAACAGCGACGATCACGACCCCAACGTGACCATTCACGTCGAGGAAGGTGACGCCAGGACGAGCACACTGCCTCACCCTCTCTCGACGATGCGGCTTACAATGCCATCCGACGCTTTGATAGCTTGGTTGTTTTCCAACCAATCCCTATGCCACCCAACGTCGACCCAACCATGGTGGCTCTGTTCGCGTCAATCAATCAGACAAACCTGGTGATCTTCCAACAGAACGAGCAGATCAAAATGTTTGAAAAGGGCCGACAATCACGCCCTCCCTCGCAGAGAGATCGTTGCCCAGTTTCTTGCAGTCCGTCTCTATGACGATGAGAAACCCATCCTTCACCTCCCCCGCAGAAGCCGCAACATGGTGAGTCTTGGAGTCTCTCTCTGCGACAAGTTGGGCGTCGCCCGTGAATGGCAAGGCCACAACCTGTGACCTTCCAGAAGCGTGACCGTTCTCCTCCCGAGAAGGAGTGACGTGTCCCAGCTCCCAAGAGAAATAGAGCTGACGGACAGACTGGGAAGCCAAAGAGTCGTTCGAGGAGTCCTTCGCGCCGCAGGAGCCCTCGATACGACCTTTGCCCCTCACAGTCACCCATCAGAAGCGACGAGGACAACCCCCGCACTCCGCTATCCAGAGCTATCATGGAGACTCCTCTCCTCGTCGGAATAGAAAAGCCCCCGACTCAGGCTACCTACGATGGTACAACTGATCCGGACGCCCACGTTGAAAGCATCGATGCGATGCTCGACTACAGGAACGTCCGGGGAGCCATCAAGTGCAGGCTCTTTCCCACGACCTTGAGGAAGGGCGCGACGGCGTGGTATAAAAGCCTTGAGCCCGAGTCCATCACCTTCTGAAGAGAGAAGAAGAGACAGTTCTCCAGGAACTTCACCGTTTCCCGGCGACACCCAAAGACGGAAGCACCCCTGGAGGCCATCATCAAGGGGAAAGACGAATCTCATCGGGACTATATAGAGAAGTTCAACCAAGAGGTTGTACACGTGTCTACCTCGGATGACATGAAGGTGTATCTGATCGAACGAGGAATACATGTTAGAACACATATTGGTTCTTAATAATAACTCTTTGTTTTGATGATAACTGTTAGGAAATTTTATATTTAAGAATTATATACTCTAAAATTTGTTTGAGAGTTTTACTGCAGATTGAAATGGAATTAACTCTCTCGAAGCAAATCTGAATTGTGTACAAGAAGTTATCTAGACTCTGAAGCGCCAGATGCACTCATTAGAAGATTCTGATTGCTGTTTACAGAAGATCCTGAGCATAGTCTCCAGAAGGATCTGAAGCAAGAAGCTCCAGAAGATTCTGAAGCTAGTCAGAAGCATCTGAAGCAAAGAAGAATATTGTATGAAGAGTTTCTCAAAGCATAATTCTACAGAAGTTTCTGAAAGTACTAACGCTACCAAGTACTGAAGTTCTGTGTCAAATATGCTCTGATGATCAACACGCTGAAAGCACACATGCTGCAGAAGACTCTGATACAGCAAAGTTCTGAACATCATTAGAAGACTCTGACTCAATCAGATTCTGAAGAACTTGCTGAAAACTGAAGAAGAAATATTCAAAGATTATATCCGTTGGAGTAAATCAAACGTCTCTTTCCTCATTTGTGTTAGACACAAGAACACAAACAAAAAGGATTGTTCTGTGCTTTCTACTTCTAGGAAAGGTCACTTGATGTGAAGACAAAAAGGCTCAGACCTTTTTGGGACTCTCTTTTCAACGCTCAGCATCCTTGGATCAGCTGCCTATAAAAGGAAGACTCCACCAAATTCTTCAATTACACATTTTGCTGAAAAGAAATCATATTATTCAAAGCTCTCATTCTTTCATATTCTTCTTAGAATTTCTTGTACTTAAACTTAAGAGAAAAATCACTGTTGTGATAAAAGCTTTATAGAAGCATTAATACTCTTGTATTTGATTTACATTATTTGTAAAGGTTTTCCTTAAGAGGATTCAGTTGGAATCAGTAGCTCTTGAGAAGACTAAGAACAATTGTTCTTAGGTGTTACTATTGTAATCTGTTTGATTAAATAGTGGATTAAGTCCTTGTTGAGAAAGGCAAATCACTCTAGGAAGGGTGGACTGGAGTAGTTGTTTTCAACGAACCAGGATAAAAATAATTGTGTTATTATTTTTTAAGTCTTAATCTTTCATACTTATTCAACCCCCCTTCTAAGTATTATCTCACCTTCAGTTGGCATCAGAGCTCCGGTTCTGTGTGTGCTACCACTTAACAGTGTAAGTAAAGATCCAGAGAGAAATACTTTGATATATATTTATTTGTTACAATGGCTGATAATTCAATATCCAATATTAACAATAAATATGAAGAAAGGGACAGGATCAGCACCAAACCTCCTATGTTTGATGGGGAGAAATTTGACTACTGGAAAGACAGAATTGAGAGTTTTTTCCTAGGATATGATGTTGATCTATGGGATCTAGTCATAGATGGATATGTCCATCCCACAGATGGGAATGGCAAGAAGATTGACAGAAAATCTATGACAGATGCTCAGAAGAAAGATTTTAGAAATCATCACAAAGCCAGGACTATATTATTGAATGCAATTTCACATACTAAGTATGAAAAAATTACAAACAGGGAAACTGCTTTTGATATGTTTGAATCCCTAAAAATGACTCATGAGGGAAATTCTCAAGTTAAGGAGACAAAAGCTTTGGCTTTGATCCAGAAGTATGAGGCCTTCAAAATGGAAGACTCTGAATCTGTTGAAGCCATGTTCTCCAGATTTCAGATACTCACAGCTGGGCTGAAAGTTCTGGACAAGGGATACTCTACATCAGATCATGTAAAGAAAATCATCAGAAGTCTGCCTACCAGATGGAGACCAATGGTGACTGCCTTGAAGATGGCTAAAGATCTGAACAAGATCTCTCTAGAAGAACTCATCAGCTCACTGAGGAGCCATGAGATTGAGCTTGAGGAAGATGAACCTCAGAAGAAAGAAAAAGGTAAATCTGTTGCATTAAAATCTAACAAAACTGCTAAAGCTTTGCAGGTCATTCAAGAAAGCTCTGAAGAATCTTCTTCTGAAGAATAAGATGAGTTATCCATGCTGTCCAGAAGGATCAACAGACTCTGGAAGCACAAGGGAAAGAAGTTCAACAACTTCAGAAGATCTGATAATAGAAAGGAATCTTCTGGACACATAAGATCTGCCAAGAAAGAAGTTGTGTGCTATGAGTGCAAAGAACCTGGGCATTACAAGAATGATTGCCCCAAACTTCAGAAAGAAAAACCCAAGAAGAAGTTTAACAAAAAGAAGAAGGTTCTGATGGCAACATGGGATGACTCAGATGAATCTGAATCATCTTCTGAATCAGAAGAAGAATGTGCTAATGTTGCACTGATGGCCAGCACAGAGGATCAAGAGGAAGGTACCTCAGGATATGAATCAGATTCTGAATCTGATGATGACGCAGAAGAGGTAATGGCTAAACTTACCAAAGAAGAACTTATAAAAGTTTTAACAAAAGTTCTTAAAAGTTATAACAATATCAAACTCAAATACAAGAAGCTGAAAAGCAATCTTGAATCTGAGATTGATCTTCTGAAAACAGAACTTGTTGAGCAAAAAGAAATTAATCTGAAAATCAAAAATGACTCTGAAATAACTCAACAAGAATCTGAATCTGAGACTAAGTCATGTGAAAACATTTTAGAAAAATATGACTCTAGCTTTCAGAGATTTCTTACTAAGAGCATAGACAGAAGCAAGATGGCTTCCATGATCTATGGTGTTAGTGGAAACAACAGAAGAGGTATTGGATATGAATCTTCATCTGGAAGCAATCCAAAACCTATTGACAAACTTTTCATCAAGAAGACACCTCTGTATTCTCAATTTAAATTTGGTCACTTAAATGACATTAAACACACAAGCTCTGAGAAGAATACTTATGTGTTTAAACCCAAGGCAAGTCAGAATAAACATTATGTTGAAAAACAGAAGTTTAGACAAACCTACAAACCAACTAACCCCAAAGGACCCAAGAAGATCTGGGTACCTAAAAACAAAATAATTCCTGTTGCAGATGTTCTTAGCAGCAAGGTCAGGACACCAATCATGGTACCTGGACTCTGGATGCTCACGATACATGACAGGAGAAAAGTCTATGTTCCAAAGCCTGGAACTTAGATCTGGAGGTGACGTGAAGTTTGGAGGGAACCAGAAGGGCAAGATCATTGGATCTGGCACTATTGGAAATGGTAAACTTCCCTCTATTACTAATGTTTTACTTGTTGAAGGGTTAAAGTATAACTTATTGTCCATAAGTCAATTAAGTGACAGTGGTTATGATATTACCTTTAATCAAAAATGTTGTAAAGCTATTAGTCAAAAGGATGGCTCTATCCTATTTAGTGGTAAGAGGAAAAACAACATTTATAAAATAAATCTTTCTGAACTTAAAGTTCAAAATGTTAAATGCCTCTTGTCTGTTAATGAAGAGCAATGAGTCTGGCACAGAAGATTGGGCCATATTAATATGAGACGTATATCTCAGATTAATAAACTTAATCTTGTCAGAGGACTCCCTAATCTGAAGTTCACTTCAGATTCTCTTTGTGAAGCATGCCAGAAAGGGAAGTTTTCAAAAACATCTTTCAAATCAAAAAATGTTGTTTCTACTTCTAAACCACTAGAATTACTTCATATTGATCTGTTTGGACCAGTGAAAACTGCATCCATCAGAGGCAAGAAGTATGGATTAGTCATTGTTGATGACTTTAGTAGATGGACATGGGTAAAGTTCTTAAAACACAAGGATGAGTTACATTCTGTGTTCTTTGACTTCTGCAAGCAAGTCCAGAATGAAAAGAATTTCAAAATTATAAAAGTCAGAAGTGATCATGGTGGTGAATTTGAAAATAAATATTTTGAAAAATATTTTTCTGAAAATGGCATTGCTCATGATTTTTCCTGTCATAGAACTCCACAACAGAATGGGGTTGTAGAGAGGAAAAACAGAACTTTGCAAGAAATGGCCAGAACCATGATCAATGAGACAAATCTGGAAAAACATTTTTGGGCAGAAGCAATCAACACAGCCTGTTACATTCAGAACAAAGTGTCTGTTAGACCTCTTCTGAAGAAGACTCCTTATGAACTGTGGAAGAACAAAAAGCCCAACATTTCATATTTTCATCCTTTTGGATGTATTTGCTATATGTTAAACACTAAGGAAAATCTGAGCAAGTTTGATTCAAAAGCACAGAAGTGTTTCATGCTTGGATATTCTGAACTCTCTAAAGGCTACATAGTATACAACACTGAGACACAGATTGTGGAAGAATCCATTCATGTCAGATTTGATGATAAGCTTGGCTCTGAAAAGCCAAAGCAGGTTGATAACTCTGCAGATAGGGAAGTAGTCTTTATTGACTCTGAAGTTCTAGAAGCAGACAAAATTCAAGTGAAGGAACCAAAAGCAACTCCAGATGCTACTCCTTTGGCTTCTCAGATGAATAATCTAAACATTTCTGAAGAGTCAAATATTAGAGGATCATCATCCAGAATTAAAGCTTCTCATCCAGAGGATGTCATTATTGGAAAGAAGGATGATCCCATCAGAACAAGATCCTTTCTAAGATCATCTGAAGCATCACTATTTGGACTAGTGTCAGAAATTGAACCATCTTCTGTAGATGAAGCTCTGCAAGACAATGATTGGATTATTGCCATGCAAGAAGAGCTAAATCAATTCAGCAGAAATGATGTATGGGATCTAGTTCAAAGACCTCAAGGATTCAATATAATTGGTACAAAATGGGTCTTCAGAAATAAGCTAAATGAGAAAGGAGAAGTTGAGAGGAATAAGGCAAGGCTGGTTGCTCAAGGGTACAGTCAGCAAGAAGGTATTGATTACACTGAGACATATGCTCCAGTGGCAAGGTTAGAATCTATACGCCTTCTTATTTCATTTGCTGCACAAAATAACATCACTCTGTATCAGATGGATGTTAAAAGTGCCTTTCTTAATGGTATTATAGAAGAAGAAGTTTATGTCTACCAACCTCCTGGTTTTGAAAATGAAAAATTTCCAGATCATGTTTTCAAATTAAAGAAATCTCTATATGGATTAAAACAAGCTCCCAGAGCTTGGTATGAGAGATTGAGCAATTTTCTTCTGGAGAAGAATTTCATCAGAGGCAAAGTGGATACAACACTCTTTTGTAAAACAATTAAGAAAGATCTTCTAATTTGCCAAATTTATGTATATGATATTATTTTTGGATCAACAAATATTATGCTTGGAAAGGAGTTTGCTACATGTATGCAGGAAGAATTTGAAATGAGCATGACGGGAGAACTCAGATTCTTTCTAGGAATCCAAGTTAATCAAACTCCAAAGTGCACCTACATACATCAGACAAAGTATGTTAAAGAACTTCTGAAGAAATTCAACATGTCTGACAGTAAGCTGGCAAAGACTCCAATGCATCCTACTAGCTCACTTGGCAAGGAAGAGGTAAGTAAGAAAGTAGACCAGAAACTCTACAGAGGTATGATTGGCTCTCTTCTTTATCTTACTGCTTCTAGACCTGACATATTGTTCAGTGTTTGTCTGTGTGCTAGATTCCAATCAGATCCTAGAGAATCACACTTGACAGCTGTCAAGAGGATTCTAAGGTATCTGAAAGGTACTTCTAATGTGGGTTTGTGTTATAGAAAATCTGATGATTTCAAATTAGTTGGATTATGTGATGCTGACTACGCTGGAGACAGAGTGGAAAGAAAAAGTACTTCTGGAAGTTGTCAATTTTTAGGAAGAAATCTAATCTCATGGTACAACAAGAAGCAACCCACAATTGCACTTTCAACCACAGAGGCTGAATACATTGCTGCTGCTGGATGTAGCACGCAGATGCTCTGGATGAAGAGTCAACTAGAAGATTATCAAATTTTTGAAAGTAACATTTCTATCTTTTGTGATAATACTTCTGCTATATGTTTGTCCAAGAATCCCATTTTACATTCTAAGGCAAAACATATAGAAATTAAGCATTATTTCATCAGAGACTATGTTCAGAAGGGAATCATAAATTTAGCCTTTGTTGATACAGATCATCAATGGGCAGATATTTTTACAAAACCCCTTGTTGAAGATAGATTCAATTTTATTCTGAAAAATATTGGTATAGATTTTTGTCCAGAATGATATTTATCAGAAGCAAATTTTTACAGATGCAAAAATGCTTAATGCTCTGAAGTATTTCTTCCAATTGCTTATTTTATTCTGATCAATATTTCTTTTGTGAAACTCTGAACTAACAATCTTTAGAAGATCTGAACGTTGGTTGACGTTTCATTTCTTAAGAGAATTCAGAACACATGCAAGCAAACACGTGTCACACCAAATCTGAAGAGGTGGCGTGTACATAACTGAAGAGACGTTTGAGGTGAAGTTTGAATAGTGAGAATCTTGGTTTTCCCCCCAAATTGTCAGAAGCAATTAATGCTTTGAAATGATTTTTTTTAATGCTTGTTAAAACGTGCATATTTCTGACTGTTGATTTGCCTAAGTGTTTTAGTATATATACTTGACTTGTATTCACTTTCACACTTTTCACACTCTCAGAAATTACATGCGTTTTCATCTCCTCTTTTCTCTGCATAAAAACCCTATACCTAAGCGTTTGATAAAGCATCCTTCAATGGCAACTTCATCATCAACAGCTGCTCAGTTCCAATCTTCTATGGCTGCTGTAACTTCAGAAAACATGGGTGTTGCTCCCTATTCTCCTCCCAAAAGAACACTTCTAACGCCTGTTGATAAATTGGAAGTTCTATGTGAATCTATGGTTGAGTTTGATTCTCTGGCAGAAAATGGGTTTGAGTTTCGTTCCATCATTGGAGCTCAAGGATGGGTTAAGTATTTTGATAGGCTCTTTGGACCAGTTTACCCTCTCCTTGTGAAAGAATTCTGGATCCATGCATCAGTTTATCCCAAGTTCATCTTATCTTCTGTGCTGGGAAAATAAATTATTATCACAGAAGATCTGATAAGAAAATTGATAGGTTATGAAGAAACAGATGGTGTTTCCCACTTGCCAGCTGGGCGTGTGGACATGGATGAGGTTTATGAAGAAGTAATGACTGCTGGTCAAGCTTCTAAAAAATTCAAAGATCTGAAGCCTGATTACAAGATCTGGGCCAAGATCTTCATGGGATGCATCCACCACAGGAAGTCAACCAATTCTCCAGACTATGTCAATAATGAACAGCTCTATTTCATGTATTGCCTTAGTCAGAGCACCAAGGTAGATCTTCCATACATTCTGTTTATGCATCTGTGGAACCATATCAATGCATCTAGAGAATATGTGAAAGAGAAAGGACATAAGATCAGAACTTGGATCCCCTTTGGAAGGTTGATCTCAGATCTTCTTACTGAGAATGGTTTGGTAACTGCTCTGTACGCTGCTGGAGTTACAGAGGAATTAGAATTTATAATGGGAAAGCCTCTGAATGCTAAAAGTCTTCTGAGACTCAAAATTGTTGATGAACTCACAACAGCTCCCAAGAAGCTAAATATGTCAGAATTGAATAAGAGGGTTCCTGTAGATGACTTTCCTTTATTCTTTGCTGAAGAGCCCAGACATATAGTGGTTATGTATATTGATGAATGCAAGAAGGAAGGAAAACCTGTTCCTGCTAATGTGATTCAGCTAGCTAGACAACCATTACCAGATGCAGGAGAAGAAGAAGCACAACTCCAGAGGAAAAGGACTCAGCCTGTAGAAGAATCTGCACCTGTTCAGAAGAAGGTCAAGATTGCTGAGAAGCCCAATAAGCTCTTGAAGAGAAAAGATTCTGAAGAAGCTGCTTCTGTACCTGCCAAGAGGATCAAAGTAAAAGGTACTAAATCTTCTGTATCTTCTGCAAAACTTGTTATTAATGATTCTAATGATAATTTTGTTCCAGAACCACCTTCTACACAAACCATTTCTGTTACTGCTCCCAGTTTTGTTTCTCCACAAAAACAAACACCTGTTCCAACACAAACAACAACACCAACAGTTTCTGTACCAAAACCATCTCAACCCAAAATTCATATCAAACACTTTGTTCCACGACCTCAACCATCAGATCAACAACCATCAGAACAACAACCATCAGATCAACAACCATCAGAACAACAACCATCAGATCAACAACAATCATCTGAACATCCAGAGAACCAACCAAAAGACTCTCAACCAGAAAACGCCTCTGACAATCCACCATCAAATAATCCACCTTCTGAACCCATTGCACCTGTTACTTCTGAACCTACAAAAGTAACTTCTGCTCCTGTTTCATCAGAACCACCATCCAAACCATCTGAAATTCCTTCAGAACCTACCAATACTTCTGAACCTCACATCCCTGAGACAGAAGTTCTTGATGTCACACCACTAAAAACGGTGTTTCAAGTATCTTCTACCTCTTGTACACCAACCACGTCCTCTAACTCCTCAGAATCAGAAATCCACCCAAATTTTCTAATCTCTCCATCTGACAAATACTCTGAGATAAACCAACTTGAACCTACCATACCTTCTAAAACTCCCATTCCAGATCCTATTCCTCCACCTGCACCATCATCTGAGATATTAATCCCCAACTCCAATCCAACATCTTCTATATCTTGTGCCCAAGTTTCTTCTCTATTTCATAATTTGTCTTATGGTTTCAAACTGAAAGATTTTTATGACAGAGTTGAACCTTCTGAACCCATCAACCCTCTGAAACCAAAATCCACAATGATCCTTCCATCTGTGATTCTTGATTACTTAAAATCTATGACAGATGTAGAACCTTTAGCAACCATATCACACTCTGCAAAATCTGATAAAGTTGTTGTTTTAGCTCTGCAAATTGCATCTGATAACACTGTTGCATCTGTTGAACCACCAAAATCTGCTTTCAAACCCTACTCAAATGCACCTTTTGATGTAGTTACCCCTCACAGAAGAGCAAAACCTCATTTGCTTAATGCTTTAGTCAGATCTAAAGAAAAAGCTCCTGAGATACCCTTCATTCCATATTATCCTCCTCCTCTGATTTCCATCCAAAAATCACTTTTTCCACCAACTCCCCAACCTAAACCTATAAATCTGGAAACCTTGTTACGACCACAGCCCAGACTTAATATTGATAATTTATTTCAAACATTTTTGCAAGAAATACAGATGTATTTAGGTACTGTTCAGAAGAAATGCTCATAAACAATGGATGCCAAAGAATCTGACATCATCTGGAACGGATTCATCAACAGATTCAACACTGTAGCTTCAAATCTGAAGAACGTCTGTTCTGATGATGCAAAGCTCAGAGCTGCAAGGATTCTATTCTGGACTGTCAACAAAACTGAACCTCTGCTTCGTTTAGATGCTCCTCCACCATCAACAGAATCTACTGATAATGCATTGGCTATGACTCTGGTAGACCCCTCTTCAGAATCTACAGAACCAATGGAAATTGACTCTGTTCAGGCTACAGAACCTCCTCATAATTCTTCATCTGAGATAAAGAAAGAACATCCAGATTTTGAAGATAAGATTGCTGCTCTGGAAGCTGGACAGTCAGAGATCAAATCCTGGATGGCTAAGCAGGATAAGAAGTCTGAGGATATGACAGAATGGATGTCAAAGCAAGATGAAAAGAATGAAACTATGACTAAGTGGATGTCCAAGCAAGAGCAATCATCCTCTGAGATTACAGATCTATTGAAGATGCTTTTGTCCAAACATTCTTAGATTTTTTTAATTCTAATGTTTTTGCATCTGTTGTTTGCATCTGTACCTTATTGTTATATCTTCTGATGTTTGCCTATGTACTCTTGATCTGATCTTTTGAATGAATCAAAGTTTTCTCCATTGAATTATCTTATTTACTGTTTCCTTTTATGTGTATTTTTAAAAGTTTTTACTTTTTGCTTATGACAAAAAAGGGGGAGAAAATATAGATCTGAACTGTTTAATATAACTTCACCAGAATGAAACTTCAGACATATCTATTCTATCTAACATTTAATTTGACTATTTCAGAACATTTGATAAGTACACTATATAAAAGAAACTCTGAGTCTCTCAGATCATTTGTCTATTATCAAACTCTGAATCTTATATCTGCAAGACATTCTGACCTTCAAATATTATAAGAACAAACAAGATCTAACTCTGAAGATTACTCAAGACAAAAGGGAAGTTTCTATTCCTTTGTGTATTTAACTCAGGGGGAGATTCATCATCTCAGGGGGAGTTATAATTCTTTATGTTCAGTTAAATAAAATTTCTGATACTTTTTGTCATCATAAAAAAGGGGGAGATTGTTAGAACACAGATTGGTTCTTAATAATAACTCTTTGTTTTGATGATAACTGTTAGGAAATTTTATATTTAAGAATTATATACTCTAAAATTTGTTTGAGAGTTTTACTGCAGATTGAAATGGAATTAACTCTCTCGAAGCAAATCTGAATTGTGTACAAGAAGTTATCTAGACTCTGAAGCGCCAGATGCACTCATTAGAAGATTCTGATTGCTGTTTACAGAAGATCCTGAGCGTAGTCTCCAGAAGGATCTGAAGCTAGTCAGAAGCATCTGAAGCAAAGAAGAATATTGTATGAAGAGTTTCTCAAAGCATAATTCTACAGAAGTTTCTGAAAGTACTAACGCTGCCAAGTACTGAAGTTCTGTGTCAAATATGCTCTGATGATCAACACGCTGAAAGCACACATGCTGTAGAAGACTCTGATACATCAAAGTTCTGAACATCATTAGAAGACTCTGACACAATCAGATTCTGAAGAACTTGCTGAAAACTGAAGAAGAAATATTCAAAGATTATATCCGTTGGAGTAAATCAAACGTCTCTTTCCTCATTTGTGTTAGACACAAGAACACAAACAAAAAGGATTGTTCTGTGCTTTCTACTTCTAGGAAAGGTCACTTGATGTGAAGACAAAAAGGTTCAGACCTTTTTGGGACTCTCTTTTCAACGCTCAACATCCTTGGATCAGCTGCCTATAAAAGGAAGACTCCACCAAATTCTTCAGTTACACATTTTGCTGAAAAGAAATCATATTATTCAAAGCTCTCATTCTTTCATATTCTTCTTAGAATTTCTTGTACTTAAACTTAAGAGAAAAATCACTGTTGTGATAAAAGCTTTATAGAAGCATTAATACTCTTGTATTTGATTTACATTATTTGTAAAGGTTTTCCTTAAGAGGATTTAGTTGGAATCAGTAGCTCTTGAGAAGACTAAGAACAGTTGTTCTTAGGTGTTACTATTGTAATCTGTTTGATTAAATAGTGGATTAAGTCCTTGTTGAGAAAGGCAAATCACTCTAGGAAGGGTGGACTAGAGTAGTTGTTTTCAACGAACCAGGATAAAAATGATTGTGTTATTATTTTTTAAGTCTTAATCTTTCATACTTATTCAACCCCCCTTCTAAGTATTATCTCACCTTCAATACAGTCTCGCAATGAGTTTTTCGAGGCCGTCGGGATCGAGAGGCCTAACACGTTGGATACACTCCTTCACAAGGCCCAATCATACATCCTGTACGAGGAAAAGGAGGCCGCCCATTGCACCCACGATTCGTGGAACTAGGAGAGCGTCCAAAATTTTAGGATTTAAGACTCCATTGCACCCCGACGAGGCGGCGGAAGAAGGAGAAAAGATCGGCCCCGGGACTCCCGGGAGCATAGGGGACCAACTGGCCGATTCACCAAGTACATGCTACTCACAGCTTCCCGCGAGCGCATTCTGACCGAATGCATAAACTCGAAGTTCCAAATCAAGGAAGGGCACTTGAAACAATATCCTAGGAGGAACGAGGGCCCCTCCGACGAAACCGGGTTGCAAGTCGCCTTGTGCATCTCCCGACCAGAGGACTTCTGCCTCCCTTTCGAGGCCAACATAATGATATCCGCTCACAACCCTTGGGAGAACTTCCCAGCTGTGATGGTCATATCCGGCAGGGGTCCCACAAACTCTCAGCAGGGTCGGTCAAGAGGAAATTTAAAGAGCTGATCGACAAGAGTTCAAAGCAAAATTCCACCCTCTAAGAGTTCAAGGGGAACTCGAACCCGATCACTTTCTACCTCGAAGAGCTGCTGGGCGGCGCCCCCAAATTCAGCATTCCCCTACTGATTAGGGCTTATATGGCTAACTTTGATGCCCGCTGCATTCTCAGCGATCAAGGAAGCTCGATGGACATAATGTATGCCCACCTTTTTCACCACTCTCCAACTCGACGAGAGCCATCTGACGCCATATGTTGGCTCTAACCTGCATGGCTTCAACGGTACCACCACGAGGCCATGGGGGTACGTGAAGCTCCTCGTCACCTTCGGATCCAAAGAGACTACAAGACATGTCAAGGTACACTTCCTGGTGATAGAATACCTCTCCTTGTACCAATTTATTTTGAGGATGTCGAGTTGATTGCGGTGCCTTCCACAATGCACCTAAAGATGAAGTACTATACGACCAGGGGTTGAGTAGTCACCCTCCATGGAGACATCGAAGCGGCCAGAAGATGTTTTGAAATGGCCATCAAGGGACTCAACTCGGTCAACATCACGCCCAAGAATATCGACAAGTCAACCCGAACTGAGAAGCAGAAGTCGCTGCCCCGTGTCAACTCTGTCGACCTCGACAGTCGCTTTCCCATCAATCAAGAGCATAACGAAGTACCAAAAGGCGTGCCTCCAGCAAACAAATGGCAGACGTTCCATCCAATGTGCCCTATTCCAGATGGCGAGTTTGAGCTTATCATGCTCGGTGACGACCTCGACAGAAGCGTGAAGATTGGAACTGGGCTCTTTGACCTGGCGCGGAAGCAGCTGAAGGTCTGCCTCCGGAAAAATGCTGATCTCTTCACGTGGAGTGCCACATAAATTTCTGGGCTTGACCCCGACATTTCTTGTCACCAACTCTCCATAGATCTGGTTGCTAGGGCCATAGTACAACATAGGCGTAGGCAGTCTCCCGAGAAAGCGGAAGCTACTGAAAAAGCTGTAAAAGATCTTCTAGAGGCAAATTTTATTTCGGAAGCGTGATACACAATTTGGTTGTCTAACGTTGTATTGGTTAAAAAATCTAATGGAAAATGGAAAATGTGCGTTGATTATACCGCTTTTAACCGGGCATATCCCAAATATGCATATTCATTGCATAACACTGACAAATTGGTCGAAAATTCGGTAGGTTTTAAACTACTATTGTTCATGGACGCCTACTCGAGGTACAACCAAATACCTATGGCTAAGGAGGACAAACAACACATGACTTTTATTACCGAGTCGTGCAATTATTACTCGACGCAATGCCCTTCAGTCTGAAGAATGTCGGTGCGACCTATCAGCGAATGATAACAAAGTATTTCAAGGCGAGATTGGAGACACGCTCGAGGTCTACATGGATGACATGATCATGAAATCACGAGAAGAAATCAACCACACAGACCATCTCAAAAGGGTCTTCGACACGGTGAGGAGATGCAAAATGAGGTTCAACCCGTGTCGCACCTACAAAAAGCACGATCCTTTGCGAATGGTCGCGGAAAACACAGAGTCGCCGCCGAACTTTATTCATTCCATAATAGAATAGGAAAATATCGATAAAACCTTTAGGGAAAAGACATGGTCATCGCAACCAAGTTCTAGGTTCGGGAGTCGGTTACGTGAGGGGAAGGTATTAGCACCCCTACGTCCGTTGTACTCAACGGGAACCTCTTGATTCGATTCGTAAGAAATGTTAGCCTAGTTTTTTTGTGTTCTTCCAAGATAAAAGGTAATATATATAAAAAAAGGTAATGTAAAAGAGTTTAAACAGCTAAGGAGAAATGGGTGGTTTTAGATAAGAGTGCTCGCCAAGGATTAGGGCCCTTGTGCCTACGTATTTTCACTTGAAAATAAGTGAAGAATCAGAGCATCTGTAGTTTATGGGACTACGGGAAAAAGAGGGAAATGTGGAATTTTGGGGAAAAGTGCTCTCCAAGATCATCGCAATCTTGTGCCTACGTATTCTCGTTAACAGACGAGAAATCAGAGCGTCCGTAGTTCAGACGACTATGGAAAAGGTCTCAATCGCACTGGGGGGAGAGAAAGGGTTAGTTAGTTGTTAGTGTGCTCGTCAAGGATAGAGATCCTCGTGCCTACGTATCTTACATTCAGAAGAGAATGAAGAATTAGAGCAACCGTAGTTTGGCCTACGGTTGCTGGTTTGACTTTAACAAAATATACTTAGTCATATTCGACAAAAAAATATTGCTTTATCTAAACTAGGGAGGAGAGGACACTTGCACCACTTTGAATGGATTTTCATATATCAACCTTCATGGGGAACACGCCACTTATATTGACTCAAGTAGGTTACGGACGAAGCAATATTTTGCGTCGTTCTCAAGACACCATATCTCTCGTTTATGAAAAGGTTTGAAGGTTCCCACTGCGGAGAGAAATAATTGAGATTGAATAAGTTGATATTTATGTGTTTAAAGAGAATAGATTTGAACAGGTTTGAATATATTTTAGGGTTTTGATCGCACGAGGGCAAGGAAACGAGATTTAACGTATCAAATGTTTAGCTAGAGGTGACGATTACCTGAAGCTTAAGAAAGGCTTCTCGGGCCCAAGTAATCGAGAAAGTTAGTCAAAGGCTTGACTCTCTCTCTTTTTCACCCTAAACTGTGAAAGGATTAGGTCGTGGTTCGAGTAAACTGGTCAGATGACGATTACTCGAAACTTAAGAAAGGCTCCTCGGGCCCAAGTAATCGGGAAAGCGAGTCAAAGGCTTGACTCTCTCTCTTTTCCATCTTAAATGTGAAAGAGGTGAAAATGATTCGAGTAAGATTGATCGAATGACGATTACTCGAAGCTTAAGAAAGACTTCTCGGGCCCAAGTAATCGGGAAAGCGGGTCAAAGGCTTGACTCTCTCTCTCTTTTTCATCCTTAACAGAGAAGGAATGAATATCGTTCGAGTAGGTGGATTAGATGACGATTACTAGAAGCTTAAGAAAGGCTTCTCGGGCCTAAGTAATCGGGAAAGCGAGTCAAAGACTTGACTCTCTCTCTTTTTCATCCTTAATAGACTGCGTGGGAAAAGCATTGAACGATGGAAGATAGTTGAAGTATTTTAAACGGATGAGGATTACTTGAAGCTTAAGAAAGCCTCCTCGGGCCCAAGTAATCCAGAAAGTGAGTCAAAGGTTTGACTCTCTCTCTTTTTCATCTTATATTAAGAAATAGTTTTGATATAATTAACGTGGCTTATGGATGACGATTACTCGAAGCTTAAGAAAGACTTCTCGGACCCAAGTAATCAGAAGAGTGAGTCAAAGGCTTGACTCTCTTTCTTTTTCATCTAGGTGTTTAGGAAAATAGATTTTGAGTTTGTTGTATTGTATATCTTTTAAAGAAGACAATTGTTTGGACTTAAGAAAGGCTCCTCGGGTCCAAACAATCGAGAAGAGAAATCAAAGGCTCAATTCCAACTCCCTTTTCATCTTTATCGAAAATGTATTTAAGTATTGTTAAGTGTTGAACAATATTAAAATGGAATCATTTACACTTAATTGGGATGAAATACTTGATGCTTAACCAAGATTAATTTGCTTATTGAAGAATAGTTATAACTTTAATTAATTAACTTAGAATTTTAAATTAACTAAATAGAGTAATTATAAAACAATTATCAACGTTAACCGAAAAGAAAAGAAAAAAAAATCGATATCATTAATGTAATTCGTTTCTCAAAACTAATTAAATAGAATTGATGAGAATTTTATACTTTAACTCATAGAATTTCAACAATATAATTAAGTTAGTAACCAAATAAATAGAGCAATCATGGTATATGAGCTTGTAACAAGGTACAGTCAGTATACTAGACTTTAACTAAAAGAATGGAAGTGATATTTAACCACTAAAAATTCATCCCAGCTCTAAATAATAGTAAAAAAACTTTATATTAATCCAACTAACAATATCTTAAAAGAAAATTAATGAAAGAAAGCAAAAATGAAATTTAGCTGCAGAATCTCGGCACAGCAGCGACGTTCAAATGGACATGCTATCGAAATATCAGCCCAAACATCACCATGCTATCGAAATGTCTACAAACTAAAGTTGCGAAAAACCAGACAAGGCGGTAGTCCAAATGGACATGACAATCAATCATTAAGAATAGCAACAATACTTTCATATCATCACAAGGATCTAAACTATACAATCATCCTTCCATTAACCACAATTGAAAAAATGCCATAAGAAGCAAGTGTTAAAAAAAAAGCACATGAAAGCCATCATACTCTTCTACTCTAAATACCCATACAGTATGCAACAAAAACGCGATGGAACAGAACAACAGCCACGTAAATTAATAACTATATACACCATCTGTACAGATCAACACGAGGGACTCATACCTCCCATTGCAACAGTATACATGAGCATTATATAAAAAGCTTGTTACGGTACAACAGAAAAAAGTTGCAGATGGCAGTGCGTGGTTGATGGCTCGTGTTGGAATGTGTTGCGCGAAATTCCTGAATGCAGAGCTACTGGGATTTGTTGCTATCACCACTTTAGAAAAACAACTTTGCCACTTATCATTGCAGATGGCAGTGCGTGGTTGATGGCTCGTGTTGGAAGGTGTTGAATCACAACCTGCACAAACAGCAGATAGCAAAACAAATAGAACAGAGAAAAAAAATTCACAGAAGTCGAAAACGAAGGAAGAATGGAATAAAGACTGTCCTCACAAATATTCAGCTCAAACCAGCCATCATCTCACAAATGTGTTCCCAACAGTGAACCCAAAACCAAGGTGAAAGTTGATTTTCATTGTTGTAGGTTGCTGTTGCGTTCGTCGTCCTTGCGGTTGAGTATGTTGTAGTTGCTTCTGTTAATGTTGTTGCTGCTTCGAATTCGAATGCAAGACAATAATTGTTACAGAGATCCTGGTGAGCTGTTGTTGTACTTGTTGTCGGTTCAAACAAAAAAAAAATCACAGCAGTAGTTTGTTAGAAACGGTGGCGGAACACGATGGTGAATAGAGGTTGTTGTTGACTTTTCTAACAACACTCTCATAGAACCAATGTGTAGGGATGAATTGAGAATTGCATCGTCCTAACAGCGGCAACGCCTGAAAGTCTCGTTCGAACCGAATAGTCAACCTGAAACTCAACTTTCCGAAATGACATCAAACACAAATCATAAATTGTAAAGATGATATTGAAGGAGATTTTGATGACATGTCTACCATCTCTTATTTTTCCTTCTTCAAGCACACTTGAAAGAGAAGACTTGAAACAAGTTCGTCGTGAGATGTTGTTGCTGCTATGAAGCTCGCGGCTATTGTTGCACTTGTAAGAACAAGAATTGTCTCTCCAAGTTATCTCTAAATTTTGATGATAACAACAAAATATTTGAAAGAACTATTTTATGTTCTAATGTTTGTTTTGTGCAGATTAAGATTATTAAAGATATCAGATCAAACAAACACTATCAAGATGTGCATTTAATACTGTATGTGAGTTACTATGTGTGACTAGTCACAAAGCATATTGAGGAAGCAAGTATGCCTCTGTATCTGATCACGATCAGAAAAGATCCAAGGATGCTTGATATTGCGGTTGCAATGCTCCTGTGAATTCTGCTCTGAGAAGTGTATCTGATCTTGAAGTGCAGAAAGACTTTGAAGACTTAAGGGTTCTGAATATCAAGACTCTAAAGACTCTGAAGATATAGTTCTCTGAAGAACTAAGTGCTGAAGACTCTAATTACTTGAAGCTATAAAGGTTGAACGCTCTAAAGACCAAGTGCAGAAAGATTCTGAAGACTTAAGAGTTCTGAAGATCAAGACTCTGAAGACTCTGGAGATATGATCTCTGAAGAATTAGTCACGAAGATTCTCAAGACTGTTTCAGGAAAACTTAGTTCTTGAAATGCTGAAGACTGGATTCTGAAGTTGAAGATTGTGTATAAGAAATAGTTTCACCCAGACAAAGACTTGTTACTCAGATAAGCTGCTGTTATCCACTCTGATAAACAAGGTGCTTAAGTCTAACAACTTTGATGTTATTATGCTATCATACCAAAGTAGTTTCTGAACTACTCATCAGATACATCATCAGAAGAACCAAGACAAAAAGCTGATCTCTCCAAGCTGATAAACGAAGATCACATCGTTTATGGATAAGATCAACAAACCTGCTCAAGAAGACTACAATACAACGTACACAAGTATTCCACTATAACAATGACGTTTGTAATATTCATAAGAGTTGTCTCCCACAATGATATATTAACGTTAAAAGCAAAGGACAAAGGAAAGTGACATCACTGTACTATCCAACACCTATGCTTATTCTATCCGTTGGAAAATGACCGTCGTAATTTGAAAGGACATCTCTACCCTCACAACGACTCTCTTAAATGCCCTATAAAAGAAGATCATTTGATTCATTCAAAGGTTAGCTAGATGAGCCAGTACGCAAAGCTATACTATAAAGTATGTTATTATGTTGTTGATGCAATATGCTAAGTCAAAGGGAACCATACATGTTTGAATGTTATACGCAAATGTTGAATCTGAAGATGTAGCAAAGCTAAGTCAGATAAATCAAATATCATGGATTAGAGAAGAAAAGATTTATGCTAAGAAGCCGCAGTGCTTACATAAGAAATCTTTCATGCAATATGGAAACTAGTGTTTTAATAATCTCATAGAGATTTATCTTTAAAATAGTTTCTGTATTAGGAAGCAAGGAGTTGTTGCTCAATACTTGCCATGTACTTAAATTAGGAGTAATCTGCTTGATAAGAAGCATTCATGTAATCTCCAAAAAAAAAATTCTATTTAGAATTGGTGATTCCTCAAGTGATCAAGTGAAGATCAGAAGACTTGAGAAGACGAGTGGCTGCGGTCGTCGTGAATGAAATCCTGTTTGGGTCAATGAACGTTATATCCGATGGGATCACTGAACATGTCATTGTCTGATTGTTAGTCACCAGCGATTTGCTTGTGCATCTGTAATCTGTTTCAGTTATAGTGGATTAAGACCTCGATTGAGAGAGGCGAAATCACCTTGGAAGGGTGGACTGGATTAGCTTAAGACTCTCTCAAGTGAACCAGGATATATCGTGTGTTATTTACTTGTGTTATGCTTTATTATTTATGCTTCTGCAATGCATCTTATAGAATCTCGTAAAGGAACAAGTGAAGAGGCGAACAAGTTTAATGATTTGAAAACTCAATTCAACCCCCCCCCCTATTTCTTGTGTTTTTCTCACACCTTCAATTGGTATCAGAGCCTGGTTCTGTTATTGATGGATATCAAACACCTAACAGTGTCAGATAAAGATCCAAAAGCCGTGTGAAGAAATACTCTTGGTGATATTCCACTTTTCTTAAAATTTTAGTCTCATATCAGATAGTGATGAAGATGAGTACTAAAATTGTAATCAAATAGAGTACCTTGAGAAAGTCACTGATTCCTTGCTGTTTGAAGTTATCAACAACAAAATCTTCTCCATTAAATCTTGGAAGAAGATTGAAGAATCAGCAGGCAAGATAGACTCATCAGATAAGAAGTTATATCTGTTGAATGCTTATCTTAAAATATGATTGGATATACAACGTATTTGCTCAAGATCAAATCATCAGAAAGTAAGAAATCTTGTTTGCTTAAGATTAATTCTATGTGAGTATGAGATGTTTTCAAGAAACGGATTAGTCCACTCTTGACTTTCTCATGAAAAGCTCATGGGGAATTATCTTAAGTAAGAAAAGAAATATTGTTGGAAAATGAATTTGATTCATAAGAACTTCAGAATGAAGTATGCAGAAAAGGGCTAGAATAGAGAAAGTTCAAATCTTTGAAAAAATGATCCTTCTGATTCAAAGCATCTGAAAGTTGTTTTCCTTGAAAAGCTTCAAAGAAATCTGTAGAGGTTTCTTGTAAGGAAGTTCATTAACTCATCAGGGATATGATGAAAGATGAACTCTGAGATCTTAATAGAAGTAGCATGGACAATTAAGTTCTGTTAACTTGAGATTTTATCTCAGTTGAACAAACAGTAATTGGTCAAATGTTATCAGACATTATTCTCAGAAATTCATAATGAATGTATCCTGAAATCAAGTTGTTTGGAAAGATACAATGACAGAAGTCATTCAGTCTAACTTAAAAGGGATTTAAGTCACTGTGTTGTTCAAAATGAATAAGTCAGTAGACATCCTTTTCAGAAGCAGATGTATTATCAACTCTTGATGAACTAACTCTATACAAGTTAGCTCAGCATTGCAAGAATAAAATTGTCATTTAGACTGTGTCATATGATGCATCTAAGTTTGATGATAATTGTATCTAGATTGGATCTGCATTTGATTCAAACAAACAAAATCAGAAGTTGAAGCCTGATGGAAGTTAGATGCTCTAATCATGAAGACTAGAATATCTATGCTCTGAAGATGTCTCTCATAAATCAGATGAATGATCTGTTGATAAAGATACTGCAGAACTTAACCAAAGGATATGAGATCAGCTCTGAAGAGAAATTCAGAAGATCATACTTCAGATGTTGTTATTGGTTCCTATGATCATTCTCAATAAAAGAAAAGCAGAGTTGCAACTTCACAGTCTGAAGAATCTATTCTGGAAATCAATGAAATCTAGTATCAGAACCATATCAGTCTCCAACCCTCTGAAGAAACACTTATGAGTTTGATGTCATTGATTGAGCTAACATCTGTTGATGAAGCTCTTCTGGACAAAGACTGAATGTCAATGACAAGAAGAGCTAACTAACATAACACTAATAGTTATGGTTAGAAAGTCTGATGTAGAGAATCTCTCCAGAAGATAAATCAGAAGCTTTGAAGGTTTCTAAAAATAAATAAAAAAACCAAAAAGGAAAATTTTCAGTGAAACTGGTGATACATGAATGTATCCGTCGATGCTCACTATTGTCTGAACTCTTGGGATTGAATGGAAGTATGAACTTTAAAAAATTATCTGGTGGAAAGAAGTATCTCACACCTTCAATTGGTATGAGATATTGTAGAAAGAACAAACTTTAAAAGAAATGTATGTAATCATGAATGATGAAAGCATTGTATACAGTAGCTAGAATGTTTACTCAGAACCGAATGCAATTCGTATCTATCATGATGCATATTGAATCTGGTTGTCCAAAAGCTACCAAGTACTCAAATTGAAGCATTGTCGCTAGAATTCAAGTCATGATTGATTTGATAACAAGCTTGAAATCAGAAACCAAAGGCGGATTAACAAAAGAAGTCACCATCAGATGAACTGATACTGGCTGATAAGAACAAGATTGTCATTCAAATCGATTCAAGAAATACACCTTGGTTTGATGACAGTTTGTGATGAGCAATTGCATCTTTCAAAGAATAAATTCTTATGATGCAAGAAGTCAACAAGTTTCCTTAGCACATAACCATTTTGAAGCTTATGCTTATACTGAGAAACTAGCGACCATCTGGAAACAAGTCGTCTGGAAAATAAAGAGGCGTGATCATTTGTAAAGACAGAAGATGGATGATCAGAAAATGAAGACCAAAGAAAGAATCTGGAATTCATAACTATTGATTAAGATGAAACAAACATCACAGGAGATATGTTTCTATCCATAAGAAAGGAAGCTGAAGAAGTCATTATGATTCATCTGAAGACTGTAGCAGAAAGAAGAAAGATAAAAGTCATAATTGAAAGCACTCAGATAAAGAATCTCTGTGAAGATCTCTGAATCTCATAGAAATATAAGCTTTCTGAAAAGTGAATGTCTTGATTCTGAAAGTTCCTCTCCAAAATAAAAATACGACATTAAACTCAGAAATGCGAATAGATCCTATGGCTCCTCTCCATCTGCATCTGCTCCGTTAAATGGGAATATGGTTTCATCAATTCCTACACCTCAACCAATTTACTCAACCACCTTCACAACATTTGTCATCACAACCACAACCAACCCTATTTCAACCTTAATCTTTACAGGCCGTTTAAATCTATCTGGCTCTTCATCATCTAAGGGAAACCTTGATCCAGAACCTGAACAATTTGTTGTTGTTCAAGAAAACCTTGTCGAAGAAACCCACTCTGCTGAACCTGACCTTACGTTGGTCATTTATGAAAAACTCATTCCTAAAACTCTTGACAAATTCAATAATTTGTTTCTTATCAAAGCCTTAAAAAGGGTAGCCTAACTAAAAGCAGAGGCTAGAATAAGCACCTCAACTCTGGAGCTTGATATTTCTTGGGATGTTTTTCAGAAGTGGTTAGACTTTGAATTTGGACGAATTTCAAGTTTTTCTAAAGCCACTAAGGATGTCGAAGTTCAGCTGGTAAAGGAAAGGGAAGTCAAGCTAGAAAGGATAAGAAACTTCAAGCTTCTTGTTGCGAAGCAAAAAGAAGTTGAAGAAAGAGCTGTTGAAGAAGCGAGAATTCTAGCAGAGGAAGATTCCAGAAAAGAAACTGCCAGATTGACACGAGAAGCTGAAGATGCTAAGAAGGCTAAGCAAGTTGTTGTAGTTGGTTCTTCTTCTAAAACTGCTTTTGTATGTTTAGAACGTGTCATTAGTGAGATTCGAGGAGATCAACAAGCTATGGTAGAAGAACAACAATTTTCAGAGAAAGCTTTGTTGTACAGAAACTTGTCAACAACTCTCTTTAGTGCATGCTTCAACAAATTCTGAAAAAGATGTCAACCTCTAAGAATTAGGAACTCAGGTTTTATTTTATGACTCTAATAGTTTAAATCTTGTTATTTAATGAAAATTCATGTCTTTTTGATGATGTCAAAAAGGGGGAGAAATAGAATATAATTTTGATATAACCTAAAGAGAATGCAAAACATCAACTCTGATATAAATTACGTTTACTACTAACCGTGTGTTTGATGTTTTACCGAAGAACTCTGAACAAGTTCACTAGGCATTCTAAAAACAGGTCAAATGAAAGAACTCTGAGTTCGAACGAACTGGTTGTTCATATAATCGAAGTTATACACTTCGTGAACATATGTTCAGAATTAGATGGACCCAATGCTGTTCAGAGGTTGAAATATCTCGGAAAGATAAAGTCATCTTGAATTTGGTATCATAATGTTCAGAAGATGTAAAATGTCTGTGAATATGATAATCAGAGCATAAGAATCAAAAATCTTCATAAAAGCAAGAATTGGTTTCAGACTCAGAATCGAGAATTAGTATCAGATTCAAAATTAAGCTTACTGATATCAGACTCAGAATCAATTACTTTCATCAGATCAAGAATCAAATCTGATAAATGCATCAAGCTCTGATAGAACCAAGGATTTGAGATGAAGACCTATGTTTTAGTAAAACTCTGAAAAAGCAAGTCTGTAATGACAAGTCTGAAGATTGAATCAATTTCTAAAGATCTGAATATCTGACCTATTGTAACCAGGGGGAGTTCACCCATAAAGGTTCACAAGTCAGAATATTTTATTTTCACCCAGTCTGAAGCACAGGAGGAGTTTCTCATCTAAAAAACTAGTTTTGCTTCTGATAAATAGTGTGGCTAAGTTATTAGAAAAGAATTGTTTCGTCTTTGTGCTACATATGCTCTGATGAATAGTAGCAAATGCTTTAGAAGGCTCTGAAGTTATATGGCTCTGATACGATGTCTAAAGAAAACAAGTTCTAAAGATCTGAAGATGGAAGTTCCACTGAACAAGTCCAGATGCTAAAGACTTGTGCTCTTTTAGACCATAGGGAAGTATTCCTTATCTTATATATGTTTTGTTCTATCAAAATTTCTATTTTGTGAGTCTTGGGATCAGAGAGAGTATCTGAACAAGCATAAATGAACTTTTGAGGTTAACATATTCAGGGGGAGCTGTTGCTTGAAACTCTGAATATGTTATGCTTGGTGATTATCCTGTATAAAATGTTCTATCAAAATACATGGTTTTGTCATCATCAAAAAGGGGGAGATTGTAAGAACAAGAATTGTCTCTGCAAGTTATCTCTAAGTTTTGATGATAACAACGAAGTATTTGAAAGAACTATTTTATGTTCTAATGTTTGTTTTGTGCAGATCACGATTATTAAAGATATCAGATCAAACAAACACTATCAAGATGTGCATTTAATACTGTATGTGAGTTACTATGTGTAACTAGTCACAAAGCATATTGAGGAAGCAAGTATGCCTCTATATCTGATCACGATCAGAAAAGATCCAAGGATGCTTGATATTGCGGTTGTAATGCTCCTGTGGATTCTGCTTTGAGAAGTGTATCTGATCTTGAAGTGCAGAAAGACTCTGAAGACTTAAGGGTTCTGATGATCAAGACTCTGAAGATATAGTCCTCTGAAGAACTAAGTGTTGAAGACTCTAATGACTAGAAGCTCTGAAGGCTGAACGCTCTAAGACCAAGTGTAGAAAGATTCTGAAGACTTAAGGGCTCTGAAGATCAAGACTTTGAAGACTCTGAAGATATGATCACTAAAGAATTAGTCACGAAGATTCTCAAGACTGTTTCAGGGAAACTTAGTTCTTGGAATGCTGTAGACTGGATTCTGAAGTTGAAGATTGTGTATAAGAAATAGCTTCACCCAGACAAAGACTTGTTACTCAGATAAGCTGCTACTATCCACTCTAATAAACAAGGTGCTTAAGTCTAACAAGTCTGATGTTATTATGCTATCATACCAAAGTAGTTTCTGAACTACTCATCAGATACATCATCAGAAGAACCAAGACAAGAAGCTGATCTCTCCAAGATGATAAACGAAGATCACATTATTTATGGATAAGATCAACAAACTTTCTCAAGAAGACTACAGTAAAACGTACACAAGTATTCAACTATAACAATGACGTATGTACTATTCATAAGAGTTGTCTCCCACGATGATATATTAACGTTACAAGCAAATGACAAAGGAAAATGGCATCACTGTACTATCCAACACCTATGCTTATTCTATCCGTTCGAAAATGACCGTTGGAATTTGAAAGGACATCTCTACCCTTACAACGACTCTCTTAAATGCACTATAAAAGAAGATCATTTGATTCATTCAAAGGTTAGCTAGATGAGCCAGTACGCAAAGCTAAGCATATTGTAGAGTATGTTATTATGTTGCTGATGCAATATGCTAAGTCAAAGGGAACCATACATGTTTGAATGTTATACGCAAATGCTGAATCTGAAGTTGTAGCAAAGCTAAGTCAGATAAATCAAACATCATGGATTAGAGAAGAAAAGCTTTATGCTAAGAAGCCGCAGTGCTCACATAATAAAGCTTTCATGCAATATGGAAACTAGTGTTTTAATAATCTCATAGAGATTTATCTTTAAAATAGTTTTTGTATTGTGAAGCAAGGAGCTGTTGCTCAATACTTGTCATGTACTTAAATTAGGAGTAATCTGCTTGATAAGAAGCATTCATGTAATCTCCAGAAAAAAAATCTATTTAGAATTGGTGATTCCTCAAGTGATCAACTGGAGATCAGAAGACTTGAGAAGACGAGTGGTTGCAGTCATCGTGAATGAAATCCTAGTTGGGTCAATGAACGTTATATCCGAATAGATCACTGAACGTGTCATTGTCTAATTGTTAGTCACCAGCGGTTTTCTTGTGCATCTGTAATCTGTTTCGGTTATAGTGGATTAAGACCTCGATTGAGAGAGGTGAAATCACCTTGGAAGGGTGGACTGGATTAGCTTGAGACTCTCTCAAGTGAACCAGGATATATCGTGTGTTCTTTACTTGTGTTATGCTTTATTATTTATGCTTCTGCAATGCATCTTATAGAATCTCGTAAAGCAACAAGTGAAGAGGCGAAAAAGTTTAATGAGTTGAAAACCTAATTCAACCCCCCCCCCCCTTCTTGTGTTTTTCTCACACCTTCAGCACTGTCTTTATACATCTACCAGAAATCATCGAAACACAAATCGAAACAGCAACATATCATCGCAGATTTCTTTAAACCGTCATGTTTGCGCCAACTGGATGACGTACACAAAGATGTCAAAACAGAAAACAAGTTCAAGTATCAAATGATAATGAAGTCACACATAAAGATGTTGGATCCTGTTCTGCAAACTTAGTATTAGTCTGGTGGAGCACGATTGAAATTATGGTGAGAAAATGGACTTCATGGACTTGCTAACTAGGCAGCAGTTCGACTCCTTGTCTCCACGATGTCGCAAACATCAGCTGTTACCCAATCTGTATTTGACCCGACAATTTGTCGCGGGAATGGTTGGACCCTAGACATTTCAAAACCGAGTTCATCGATGTGAATCAAACCATGTTGCCAAGCTTGAAATCCTGAGATGTTGCTATCATCCTATGCTCTGATGCCATCGTTATGGTTATCACCGCAGCGGATGCAGCAGACCTTAGTAGCACTGCCAACGTTGCGGCAGCAGTAACATACAGATATCAAAATAATTTTGTTCGATCCAAAGTGAGTGAACCTAAAACATAGTCATGACTTGTTGCATTTTTGCTGATATTGGCATTTTCACAAATAGTTGGTGGGCTTCAACCCAAATGGGTTCAAAACGTGTCTTAAAAGACTTGTGCTTTTATGGAGCCTTCTTCATCTTCAAAACCTGTAATCATTAGTTGAACATAGGGAAGGTTTGATGTTAAAGGGAAGAGAAGGGAAAGGTGTCAGCGAGGGTTAGCGGCGGCTAGGGTTTTTACGGTTAGGAAAATCAGCGGAGTTCTTTGAGGTTTACGGTGCAAGGCGGTGGGTAGGGAAGCTTTTGTGAGCTGGAAAAGGATGAAGGTTGACATTGAGGAAACAGAGGATCTGTGAAAATGGCGGAAGATGAAAGGGCTAGGTTATGTGTGGGCGGCGGCTCGAAGGAGAAGAGGAGATATTAGGGTTTTGTTTGGGTGTGAAGTGAAGAGGAAAGGTGGGGGCGACCGGGAAGGAGAAGAAGGGGAGAGTGAACAGTGTTATGCGGCTAGGGTTTTTTTGTGTTCCTCAAGATGAACAGTAACCGTGCTTTTTATCCCCAAGTTTTTTACCCTAATTTCACCTCCTCACTCTCCGTACTTCCCTCTTTCTATTTCTGATTTTTTTAATGTTTTTTTTTTAATTTTGATTATTAATTAATTTCTATCCTCCTTTTTCTATTCTATTTTTTTAATATCTTATTCTAATACTAATTAACTAATCTAACTTTACTTCTAATCTAACTTCTAATTTAAATTAATCACTTTTTAATTCTACTTATACTTTTAAATCTAAATTTTAATTTTAAATTCTAATCTTATTTAAATTTCTAATTTCTAATGTAAATTTTAGTTAATCTAATTCTAAATTCTAAAGTAAATTCTAATTAATCTAATTTTAAAAAATAATAAATAAATAAATAAGTGTCACGTGTCATGCTCTTATTGGGCCTAGATGAAAAAAATTGAAAATTCACCATTTATTAAACAAATATGCTAAAAAATGAAATGCAAATCATGAAAAATTCACATTAATTATTTTGATATTTTGATAAAAATCTAGAAATAAATCGGGTGAAAACAAATGGAAATCGAGCAACAGAGGTGCTTAAAAGATTACAACCGAATATGCACGAAAATGAAATAACTTGAAAAGATACAGCACTCGGTCAATTTTTTAGAATCGACCGGGACCGGTAAAAAGGCCCGTACGGGTCAACAGTGATTAAATGTTAGTCGAGAGATAAGATGAGTGCGCTAAGTCAGGTTTTAAAGGAAAGTAGGTCAAAAACTAGCGCTTGCAAGCTTAAATTCGAAAACTTCTAATTGTTGATTTTCCTCGTATACTCGAGACACAATTTAGCCAGTCCTTCTGTATATCCAAGAGATTTTTTCTGGCTAATCATTTTTTGAACTGTCCACGGTAAAATGCACGTTATGTTGTACAAAATTTCACACCACACCACACACATACTTGTCTCAATAATCCGGCCTGACCATTTATTCGATCCTGTAAGACCTGAGCTTAGACAACACATAACAAAATGTACAAATTCTACATGCACAATGGTAGATGACATGAGGAATAAATATGATGCACAAAATGATGAAAATGATATGATATGCACAAAAAGCGGTTCAGGGTCAAAATTAGGATGTAACAGTTGCCCCTATTTAAATATCTTTAACCAGAGAAAATGAAGAAGGCAATTCTTCATATGACCATAGTGGGAGGTAGTTAAATATTAAGAAGACCCGAATTTTGATCTTGAATACGTATAACATGCTATGCTATGAACAGGAGAAAAACTATGTAATGCAAATGCAATGCACTACATCATGATGGAGATGATGGGATGATAAATGCAAAAATGCCGACAAAGAAAGAAAACACACGGGGATAAAAAGTCAACACAACGAACAACAGACTTGCTGGGGATGACTAAACATAGGGAAAAAGAAAAAAAAACTGGGAAAATAAAGGTGAATAAGCTTCTCGAAAGAGAAATGCCACTTATCGAAAATAAAGGTAGATAAGCTTTTCGAAAGAGAGATGCCACTTATCGAAAATAAAGGTAGAAGCTTCTCGAAAGAGAGATGCCACTTACCGAAAATAAAGGTAGATAAGCTTCTCGAAAGAGAGATGCAACTTATCGAAAATAAAGGTAAATAAGTTTCTCGAAAGAGAGATGTCACTTATCGAAAATAAGGGTGGATAAGCTTCTCGAAAGAGAGAGATGCCACTTATCGAAAATAAAGGTGGATAAGCTTCTCGAAAGAGAGATGCCACTTATCGAAAATAAAGGTGGATAAGATTTTCGAAAGAGAGATGCCACTTATCAAAAATAAAGGTGGATAATCTTCTCGAAAGAGAGATGCCACTTATCAAAAATAAAGGTGGATAAGCTTCTCGAAAGAGAGATGCCACTTATCGAAAATAAAGGTGGATAAGCTTTTCGAAAGAGAGATGCAACTTATTGAAAATAACGGTAGATAAGCATCTCGAAAGAGAGATGCCACTTATCGAAAAAAAAGGTAGATAAGCTTCTCGAAAGAGAGATGCCACTTATCGAAAATAAAGGTGGATAAGCTTCTCGAAAGAGAGATGCCACTAATCGAAAATAAAGGTGGATAAGCTTCTCGAAAGAGAGATGCCACTGATCAAAAATAAAGGTGGATAAGCTTCTCGAAAGAGAGATGCAACTTATCAAAAATAAAGGTGGATAAGCTTCTCGAAAGAGAGATGCAACTTATCGAAAATAAAGGTAGATAAGCTTCTCGAAAGAGATATGTCACTTATCAAAAATAAAGATGGATAAGCTTCTCGAAAGAGAGATGCCACTTATCAAAAATAAAGGTGGATAAGCTTCTCGAAAGAGAGATGCCACTTATCGAAAATAAAGGTAGATAAGCTTATCGAAAGAGAGATGCCACTTATCGAAAACAAAGGTGGATAAGCTTCTCGAAAGAGAGATGCCACTTATCAAAGACGAAGATGGATAAGCTTCTCGAAAGAGATATGCCACTTATCGAAAATAAAGGTGGATAAGCTTCTCGAAAGAGAGATGCCACTTATCAAAAATAAAGGTGGATAAGCTTCTCGAAAGAGAGATGCCACTTATCGAAAATAAAGGTGGATAAGCTTCTCGAGAGAGAGATGTCACTTATCGAAAATAAAGGTGGATAAGCTTCTCGAAAGAGAGATCCCACTTATCGAAAATAAAGGTAGATAAGCTTCTCGAAAGAGAGATGCCACTTATCGAAAATAAAGGTAGATAAGCTTCTCGAAAGAGAGATGCCACTTATCAAAAATAAAGGTGGATAAGCTTCTCCAAAGAGAGATGCCACTTATCGAAAATAAAGGTGGATAATCTTCTCGAAAGAGAGATGCCACTTATCGAAAATAAAGGTGGATAAGCTTCTCGAAAGAGAGATGCCACTTATCGAAAATAAAGGTGGATAAGCTTCTCGAAAGAGAGATGCCACTTATCGAAAATAAAGGTGGATAAACTTCTCGAAAGAGAGATGCCACTTATCGAAAATAAAGGTGGATAAGCTTCTCGAAAGAGAGATGCAACTTATCGAAAATAAAGGTGGATAAGCTTCTCGAAAGAGAGATGCCACTTAACGAAAATAAAGGTGGATAAGCTTCTCGAAAGAGATATGTCACTTATCAAAAATAAAGGTGGATAAGCTTCTCGAAAGAGAGATGCCACTTATCAAAAATAAAGGTGGTTAAGCTTCTCGAAAGAGAGATGCCACTTATCAAAAATAAAGGTAGATAAGCTTATCGAAAGAGATATGCCACTTATCAAAAACAAAGGTGGATAAGCTTCTCGAAAAAGAGATGCCACTTATCGAAAATAAAGGTGGATAAGCTTCTCGAATGAGAGATGCCACTTATCGAAAATAAAGGTGGATAAGCTTCTCGAATGAGAGATGCCACTTATCGAAAATAAAGGTGGATAAGCTTCTGTCGCTACTCGAAAAATGCATCGTGCAACGACGGGGAGGCGAAAAAGATAGACAAAAGAGTCGCCACCGAACTTTATTTATCCCATGAGGGGAAAGAAAAATATCGAGAAAACCTTAGGAAAGAAATGGATAACATGGTCTCGCGACCAAGAACAGTTTCGGAAGCCGGTTATGCGAGGGGAAGGTATTAGCACCCCTCGCATCCATCGTACTCGATGGGAACCTTTTGTTTGTCGATGTGTGAATTTATTTGCTTAAATATTATGCTATGAAAAGGGTTTTCCAAAGGTTAAAGAAAGAGGGTTAAAAATAAAGGAAAGAGAGGATAACGGGGAAGAAAGGTGAAAGAACAGACTCGGTAGGACTTTGCAGTCCTATGCCTACGTATTCTCAATAGACATGAGAAAGTCAGAGTCGACGTAGTTCGGGGAACTACAGATATAGGGGGAATGTGCTCGGCAAGGATTGTGGCCCTTGTGCCTACGTATCTTTACTTGAGAAAGTAAAGAATCAGAGCAACCGTAGTTCGGCCTACGGTTTGTTGATGTTTTGTGAATGATGCTATCGTGCGCATTCTAGCAGTTTAGGTGTTTTGCCGCTCGCATGCGAGGAGACTTATGCGTTACCTATTTGCGGTAGAACGTACGTAACATATCCTTTTGAAATGATTAGGTTTTCGCCATGCGAGGCAAGATGTCCCATTTGATTTGTGAGGTATTTTTTTTAGGGACGAGATAAGTCCTCGGATAGTAACCCCTACAGGTAGTATCCAATTCTTTATCTCAAGGTTTTTGTTATAAAAATGGTGTGGCAAACGTAGCGTCTCCGTATTGAAAGACGAGTATCGAGACCACCCGAACTACAGTGAGCATCCCAACACTCGGAGAGGAAGAAGACTACACTTAATCCTCTCTCTTTAATTCAATACAAAGAGAACTTCGTTCTCTTATTAAAGATGTTTTTGGTTTTGAATGGTAAGTACTTTTGCGACAGAGAACCCTACGGTAAACGTCAGTACTCGGGATAGGAGAAGGCCTACGCCTAACCACTCCACGACCATTCAAGTTTTGTTAGGAAAAGAGCTTGAAAATGCACTCGGTGCGAGACCGAGGTTTTAGGTTAGAAAGGTTGCGGAAGGAAGTTGCGTCTGTGTATTGAAAGACGAGTATCGAGACCACCCTCACTACAGTGGGCATCCCAACACTCGAAGAAGAAGAGGTCTACACCCAACCCTCTCTTTTTAGTTCAATACAAAGAGAAATTAGTTTTAAAGATGGTTTGAAAATGGACTCGGTACGAAACCGAGGTTTTAGGAGAGAAGGGATTGAAAACGTCTTCGTATTGAAAGACGAGCGTCGAAACCACCCTCACTACAGTGGGCATCCCAGCACTCGAAGAAGAAGAGGTCTACACCCAATCCTCTCTTTTTAATTCAATACAAAGAAATCATTTTAAGAATATGAGATCTGAAAATGGATGGAAAGCGTCTTCGTATTGAAAGACGAGTGTCGAAACCACCCTCACTACAGTGGGCATCCCAACACTCGGAGAGGAAGAAAGTCTACACTTAATCCCCTCTTTTTAATTCAATACAAAGATAATTGGATTTTGAAGATGGTTTGACAATGCTTTTGAATCGAGTTGGGACAAGTAATGAAGAGAGAAAAGAGGTGGTCTCAGATCCAATATTACTCATCAATAATTTGACTGGTAATGAATTACAGAGGTCTCGTCATCGACCAAAAAGGCAAAAAAAGTCCAATAACAAAAGAGAAATGGAATTTAACTTCTAAAAAATAATTGAAACTATAAATATTTATAACCTTCTAAAAGAGATATTAATAAAACTATAATATTATAAACTAGAAATTAAAATATGAATTCCAAAAATATAATATATACAAAGTTCTTAAAGAAAATAAAACTATAACATAATAACCTTTTTATAAGATGGGATATTAAAAATATAATAAATATGTTTTTACATAATAACTATAATAATATATTAAAAAAAACATTTACATACGCCTACTTTTTTAAATGGGTTTCGCTGAAATAGTTTTTTTAAATGTAAAAGTTACATACGCCCAAAGCCCATTATTTCATGGTCAGTAAAAAGGATATAGCAAAACAATTTATTAAAAAGAACGAAAAAAAGTTTAAATGGTTAGAATCATCAAAGCTTCAAAACGACTCCAGAAATAAAGGTCAAAACAAACAAAACGACAACAACGCGTTTGCATCGCCGTTCCTCACTGCTATCGTGTTTCAATATCCGTTTCATTGTTGATTTTAGCGTCTCTCACTCTCAGATTCTCTGTTCCTCACTTGTTTCTGTTTGTGTTCTGTGGATTTATTCTGGCTTTGTTGTTGTTTTCAGTAAAAGGAGAAAAGCTTGAGGATTTATACACGAAGCGGTGGAAACGAAGGGTGAAGGTCGGTACGGTTGGGATCGATGGAAATTTGTTGGTTTTGTTACGGTTTGTGAAGGCTTCTGGAAAGGGGTTTGTTTGAAGGGATGATGAATGGTTGTTTTCGAAGGTTTCTGGTGAGGATTTAATGGAGGTTTTCGGTTTGGTTCGAGAATGACGAAGGTGAGCTTTTTAACGGTGAAGGTTGTTACGATTTGGATTTCGTTTCTGAAGAGGATGGTGAGGGCTCGTAGGTTTTGAAGATGAACATTGAAGGTTTGCATTGTTTGAGCTCTCTCGTCTCCATCTCAATCATTAGTTCTAATATGGTTTTGTGGTTGCTGGTGGTGATAGGATGAAGATGGCGTTTGAGGTCTGAGTTGATGCGGTTTGAACGGTCTCACCATTTTGGAGGAGAAAATAGATTTTTGGATGTTGGAGTTAGGGTTGAAAGAGGAGTATCTGGGTATTTGGATGTTGTTTCGAAGCTCTTGGATGGAAGTTTAATGGAGGACTGGTGAGAGTGAAGGTGATGGCCGGTTCTGGGTTTTAAAGGGTTGGGTTGGTGTCGAAATTGATGACAGAAAGGAGTATGTCGATTAGTTCATGGTGAATGAGAGATGTTTACAGTGGCATGGTTTTATTGTGAAGCACGACTAGTGAAGGAAGTGGTAGCTTGAGGGTGAGCTGGTTTGGTTTTGTGAAGGGTAATCTCCTAACGAAGGTTCGACTCTCTGAAGAGCCTCCTTTGCTCTTCTTCTCTCTCGAAAACTCACCGCCAGGAAACAAATCAACACAGATTAAGATTATGAATACAGAATAATTAATGGAATACTTACAGAGTTGGAGCGAATCTGACAAGTTCTCACGCTAGCAATGAGGAGTTTGGATGATGCACAGCTTTTTGTTGAACTGATACCAACAGATTGTCAACACCGAAAGCAGATAAGCTCCATCTTCAATCTCTTTTTTTTGGTCTTATGTGAGTTTTAATGGGTTGAGGGATGAAGGTGAGTTGTGAGAGAGGGCGGCTGTTCTCAGAATCCCCCTATTCTCTCCAAAATGAAGCCTTTATAGTGAAACCAATTAGGTTTAGCAGACCAACTCTTGAAGCTCTGAAATTCTATGCACCTTAGGTTTTAGGTTTGGTCTGCTACTAATCTGTCATATTCCCATTCTTGTGTTAGGACTGTGGTACTGCAATTGCTTGCTACTGCTCTGTATTTGCCATTTTTGTGAATGTGTCTCTGCTGTCATTTGCTGAGCTTCCTGTCCTATTTTTTAGCCTCTTAATTTTTTTGTTTGTTTATGCTGACTGTATCTTTTATCATGCAGGTTGGTTTTTTTGCTTTTTTTTGTGAAGTTTGCTTGAGGTCTATTATCTGGTATGTTGGTTTTGCTTAGACTTGGAGCACTTGGAACAAACAACTCAAGGTGGTAATTGTTCTGATATTATTACAGGAATTATTTTTGGTATTTTGTTCCGCAAGAAAGAAACAAGTATGATGATTGGCTTGAATTTGTGCAAGTCTTTTGGAGAACCCAGTCATGACAGATATACCCGCCCGCATATCAGTGTGTTGAGGTTTCAGTACGAGTCATGGGATTCAATGGCAGGTTGGCTCAAGGCCTTTCTGGTGTAGCTGCTGAAAATTCTTACTTGATTCCGCGAGCCATGGTCGTACCTGCTGCTAGTGAGTATTGGCAATTCTTTTTGTGTGTGGTGCACCAAGGGCTGCTCGTTAATGCAATGTTAAACTCTGATTTATGGATGGTTAGTCTTTGCCTTTGCATAATTTATAGCCACACTTGTTCTCTCCCATATTCTCTTACAATTCATTCCTATTAGGCCTTTGCATTTGAATAATTTATATCCAGACCTGTTCTCTCCCATATTCTCTTACAATTACAGGTACACTCGTGGGGGGACCATGCCATAATCCGTGACTATCATTGAAACGTAATCTGAAGGCATTGCATCATAAATCAAATTTAGAAGTTGCAGATTTTCAATATCGGCCCAAGCATCCAAGTGGTTGACATCCACTCTACCCTGAACATTTGAAATGGCATCCGGATCACCAAGTTCATTAGAGCAAATTGAATCCAGCTGTACCCTTTCATGAAATTTATAGGCCTCGCAACATACTATGACTGGTACACGGGATGCATGAGCAACCATTGCAACACTTGCAGTCCCCACTCTTGAATATACCGTTCCGTTAGAGAGTATCGATTCAGCACCCAGAAAAACTCTAAGCTTTGGACGTGAGTCAACTATCACAACACGAAATTGTTTTCCTAATTCGTGTGCATGTAAAAGAATCATTTCAACTGCCAATTTTTGCTGTCAAATCTCTCCCAAGACTCTTCTCAGGTGGAACCTTGTAGTCTTTGATGGCCTCTTGAAGTGCTTGGAGCATTGCAATACAACGATCATTGCCACCAAATATATCTCCAGATATGTACTGCAAACCAACCTTATAAACAACAGGGTGCACATGATAAAGATCGAAAAACTTTGCCTCAAGATCTGGAAGCTGACTCCCATGTTCATATTGTGGTAAATGCCTGAACAACTCAACTCTGTTCCTAGCCTCGATCACAATTCTCGGTGCGTGTGGAAAGATTGAGCAAAACTGTCACTGCATCCTTCTCAAGTTTTTTTTTTGAACTTTGAATGGAGAAGTTGTGGCTGTCCGTACTACTTTCTCATTTATGTACTTCTTTTGTTGCATTGCAGGTAAATCATGAGCTGATGCAGGAGCCAAGTTGCAGGAATCTCTCTCTTTTCCTCTTCGTCTTCGCACATGATATTTACGGTGTACTGCAGGTGGCTATTTTGTTTGCTTGTGGCTTGATGAAAAACAAACCCTGCGATGCGTACCTTCTTTTCTGCAGGGTATGAAAATAAAGCACATACTGTGTCTGCGTCTTTGGTGGTATGTCTTATTCTTTTGCAATTTTCTGCGTGGTATTGGTTTTATTGTGTGCATAACAAGAGCCTCTGCTACTGTGAAATAAGGTTGTTGTAGGTTGCGGGTTTTGCAGGGGGTGAGTTTGTACACCGACTGGAGCGTGGTTTTGGTGTAAGGTCCTTGTTTGTTTTTTTTTTTTTTGCAGCGGGCTGAACGGGTTGTTGGTTACGGGAAGGCAAGTTGTGTACCATTTTGTCTGAGCTGAATATTCGTACGGTTTTGGTTGCAGCTGTTGCCGGTTGCGGTGGCGTGTAGGCTAAAAAGAAATGGTTGCAACTGTGGTGACGACATAGCTTTGTGGTCTTTGTTTTGTGTAGTTGATGCGTTTCCTAACAACCTCTTCATTTTGCAGGTACAAGTATGCAAGTGCAGGTTGATGCGAGAAGACCGCAGATTGTGCACTGCATCATGGTCATGGGGTCTGTGGACTTGTGAATTACTAATGCGTTGCGAATTGTTCACGGAGTGGCTTGCGCATTGTGTAACAAATTTGGTTATGTTTTGCAGGCCTTGGTTACATGTTGTCGTGGTTTCGTTATGGTGATCTGGTGCCGGAGCCAAGCTAGTATGAAGAGACCGAAACTTGGACAACAACTGGTTTTTTCCAGTCCAAGACTCCTACTGTGCTTCTTTTCTTCTACTGTCATGAATCTTGCAGATTTTTTTTAATGTCACACTTCCTTATGTCTTTCATTTGGCAAGTATGTGTTGATATTGGCTTGTCTTCTCTTGCAGGTTTCTTGTAACAAGTACAGTTGGATATGCTGTAAAACAATGGTTGGCATTGTAGAATAGGAAAACTTGGAGTGTATAGTGGTGTAGGTTTGCGCTGGAATTTGTGTGAATTTGTGACGTGGCCACGGTTGAAACGAGGCTAGGAACAAGTAGATGTTGGTTTGGTTGTGCGTGTTGCACCATGGCTTATGGTTTCGTGAGTCACTCGCAATTTTGCTTCTCGTTTTACAGGATGTAGACAAATTCAATGGGCTGTTTCAATCATTATCGTTGCCTGTCGTATGTGGGACCTGTGACAATTGTTGGACGGCACGGCAGTGTGGTTCGATAGGTTGGTTGTCTATATTGAACGTGGTAGAATGCTTTCCCGCAACGTTCTGAAACAGCTCTAAATCACCACCCTGACAACATTGGATACGGGAGGTTGTCCCTCCAGCATTAGCAGCAACTTCGAAGAGATTCGCAATTCTGGTATGTGTTTGGCTGCTAAATGAAGCATTTTTTTTCTATTTTGCAGGCTTGCATCATGTTATGTTATATGACATCCTTTCCTTTTCCTTGGCAGATTGTGTCGCGTAACGAATGCTTACGCGATGGCTTGCGGGAGGCATGGCCCTGCACGGCTGGTTTATTCGCTTTTGAGTTTCCCCTGTGCAGGCTTGATGGATAGCAGCAGGTTCAGGTTTGTAGCAGTCAAATTGTGGCTGTCAAAAAATTTTGATGGATATTTTGGAGTGCTAGTGATAGCAGCAGGGGTTCAAATTTTTATGCATTGATTATGGTTCAGGTTGGGGTCTGATGCAAGACAACGTGAAGCACAACTTGGTCTCTACTGCTGTCAAAAAATTTCTCCTTATTTTCTTGCAATTGTAAAGAGTTTCTTCTTTCACATGTGAAAATAAACAAAACGATAATGGGCTTTTATTGGAACATTGTAAATGAATTCCACGATCTTGGTCTTGACTTTTATTGCAAACTTCATGAATCTCATCTTTTTTGTTGTAGAATCTTGGTGTTTTTTTGGAAAAGGTCACAACTTAATCAACTTTGGTAAATCGTGATTTTTGTGCGTTTTCTTTTAATAAGTGCGCTTTTGAATATTTTTTTCATTTTTTGAAGAATTGAATTCGCAAATCCACCCTTGATTTAACTTTATGAGACTTGTCCTGCATTTTAATCTTGATTCTTGATTCCAAAACCATGCTTACTACATTTTGCACTTCAATTGTGATCCACACACAAATGACCTAAAATGGCACATAAACTCTAGCTGGATCGCCAGGTACACACCATTTAAATCCATGCTTTCTGAAAATAATCCCTTGTCATATCGACAAATCAAATCAAAACCCTGGATCTCCATATGTATTACACTTTAATCTTGACCAACTAAAACTCAAATGGAGCCTGACTCGCTTTTCTTCAACCTCATGATAGAAGTAACACATAATTTTTTTTATTTTTCTGAATGGTGATCAGTGGATGGATGTACATAATGAAAACTAAAAAGGTGGGAAAATTTAGGGTACGACAGATGCCCCTATCTAATTAGCTTAAACCGAGTAAGACGAAATGCCACGGCATTCATTCTTTTGAGGTAGAAGATGATTAGATATAGAAGACCCTGAATTTGCCCGAGAAGAAGTGACACGTTTGGGAATGAAACAAATGGATATTTTGAAAGGGTTACTAACACCAAGAGGATGGCAGTTCACTCACACATACCGCCCCTAAATTCAAAGGATGTAATGGATCCATTACCCAAAGGATAACGGAGAACGCACGCTAGTCATGACACCAAAAGGATGCCAGACCCATCATCTAAAGGATGATGGAGCGAAACAATATCAACCCTAACACCAAAAGGATGTAGGAGGATAAGCTTCTCTGAAGAGATTGCCACTTATCGTTGATGAAGGATAAGCTTCTCTGAAGAGATTGCCACTTATCGTTGATGAAGGATAAGCTTCTCTGAAGAGATTGCCACTTATCGTTGATGAAGGATAAGCTTCTCTGAAGAGATTGCCACTTATCGCTGAAGATGGATAAGCTTCTCTGAAGAGATTGCCACTTATCGCTGAAGATGGATAAGCTTCTCTGAAGAGATTGCCACTTACCGCTGAAGATGGATAAGCTTCTCTGAAGAGATTGCCACTTATCACTTGAAGATGGATAAGCTTCTCTGAAGAGATTGCCACTTATCGCTGAAGATGGATAAGCTTCTCTGAAGAGATTGCCACTTATCGCTGAAGATGGATAAGCTTCTCTGAAGAGATTGCCACTTATCACTTGAAGATGGATAAGCTTCTCTGAAGAGATTGCCACTTACCGCTGAAGATGGATAAGCTTCTCTGAAGAGATTGCCACTTATCGCTGAAGATGGATAAGCTTCTCTGAAGAGATTGCCACTTATCACTGAAGATGGATAAGCTTCTCTGAAGAGATTGCCACATATCACTTGAAGATGGATAAGCTTCTCTGAAGAGATTGCCACTTATCGCTGAAGATGGATAAGCTTCTCTGAAGAGATTGCCACTTATCGCTGAAGATGGATAAGCTTCTCTGAAGAGATTGCCACTTATCAGTGAAGATGGATAAGCTTCTCTGAAGAGATTGCCACTTATCACTGAAGATGGATAAGCTTCTCTGAAGAGATTGCCACTTATCACTGAAGATGGATAAGCTTCTCTGAAGAGATTGCCACTTATCACTGTAGATGGATAAGCTTCTCTGAAGAGATTACCACTTATCGTTCAAGTCTGCTGGAGAAAACTCACTGGGGAACACCCATGGCTTTACTGAAGATGCCCCTGATTAGGCTGATTATGGTCTTGAAAACTTTCGAATTTGATCCTGGATCTGA
>CAWUDS030003755.1:0-12793 GCA_963859935.3 Lathyrus sativus | reverse complement strand
AGCTAAGAGAGAGAGCTACGACTTTCGAGTTGGAGTCGAAGTCAGATTCGGAGCCCAAAATTCCAGAATTCCGTTTGAAGTTACTGCATTAGAATTTTATTTTAGTGTTGGGTCATGTATTGGGCCTGGGTTATGTTTTCGACCCAGTTGGGTTATGACCCGAATTTGCTTTCTTTTTAAAGGAAAAATACTCGTGTTACTGTTCACCTAGTTACATTTTCACGAAAAATACATTCGGAGCTTTGAGAGAACCATGGAGAGCTAATTCCTTAGAGTCATTCTGCTGTAATCGCGTTCCAACGCTTTGAGGTTTTTACTTTATCAATCTAATTCGTTTCTCTTTAAACACTATTCTATGAATTGCTTTTGCTTAATCTGTTAGTTTATTGAATTGTTTTGATTAAATTCGTATGATTGCATCCTTAACTTTTATTCGTCGTTACGTCGCTTTGTCGTTAATTCGCGTTTATAATTCGTGTTTGCTTAATTCACGAAACTTAATCCGTTTGCTTAATTTGGAATATAGGATTGTTAATCTAGTTTATGTCTTTTGCGCTTGTTAATTGACATAGGAATCGAATAGAGATCGAAATCGCTTAGGAAATTGGTAAGGTAGCAAACCCGTGATAAGCCGGAACCGAAAACAGTAGATTGACTTATTTTGATAATCACTTATTTTAACCGCTTATTGTATTTTCTTTATTTATCCGATCAGAAACCAAACCAACTCCCCCTCCATTTCGAATTTGGTAGATTAATCACATAAAAGAATCCTTGAGAAGGTATCCGAGTTGAATTGTCGCTGTATTACGTTTTCATCAAAAACACTCGTTTTGATCCGCGCGCGACAATTGATCAATGAGCTAGGCCCTCCACGACGGAGAGATGGATTAGGCCGACCCGTGTGATGAGCGGGACAGTACAATATATATATATATATATATATATATATATATATATATATATATATATATATATATATATATATATATATATATATATATATATATATATATATATATATATATATATATATATATATATATATATATATATATATATATATAGATATATATAAATATATATATATATATATATATATATATATATATATATATATATATATATATATATATATATATATATATATAAGAATCTTAATCGGTTGAGTAAGTAAATAAAATAATTAATTATATTTAATAATTAATTATTTAATTGAATATGTGCTTAAATATAAGTGGATGTCAAGATAATCCATTTCGCAATAATGAGAATTCTAAATGACTATCATTCTATATTTTGGCTATGATCTCAAATATATCATCCTATAAGAAGATTATCTCTTTTTGTCCCCATTCGAAGAGTTTTCAAGACATTACGAGTACCGGTTGAGAAAAATCCACAAGCCAACCAGTGTCGAACACTTGTCTGTACACTTTTGTATTTTAGAATTATCGTTGTTATTGTCTAAAAATCTTTCTCATTATATTCGTTAAGGTATTCCTATAGTCATTAATATCAAAATGTCATAGATCCTAAAGTTTGTGTCAATGGGGAGACCCTTAAAAGCTCCCAGCGTGATGAGTGATCAGTGCATATTTATGCACTTTCTCCTATATTTTTACTTAGGCATTTCTTTACTTTATCTTGATTATTTTTATGTTTTATTTTGTTTTTATATTTTATTTTATTTTTGGCTTAATTTGATTTCTGCACTTATTTTTCAGCTTTAGCATTCTACACGGAAACGATCATAACTGGAGTTCCGGAAATCCGTTTGAGGCGTTCTAAAAATCGCCGGAAAGCTAAGAGAGAGAGCTACAACTTTCTTGTTGGAGTCAAAGTCAGATTCGGAGCCCAAAATTCCAGAATTCCGTTTGAAGTTACTGCATTAGAATTTTATTTTAGTGTTGGGTCATGTATTGGGCCTGGGTTATGTTTTCGACCCAGTTGGGTTATGACCCGAATTTGCTTTCTTTTTAAAGGAAAAATACTCGTGTTACTGTTCACCTAGTTACATTTTCACGAAAAATACATTCGGAGCTTTGAGAGAACCATGGAGAGCTAATTCCATAGAGTCATTCTGCTGTAATCGCGTTCCAACGCTTTGAGGTTTTTACTTTATCAATCTAATTCGTTTCTCTTTAAACACTATTCTATGAATTGCTTTTGCTTAATCTGTTAGTTTATAGAATTGTTTTGATTAAATTCGTATGATAGCATCCTTAGCTTTTATTCGTTGTTACGTCGCTTTGTCGTTAATTCGCGTTTATAATTCGTGTTTGCTTAATTCACGAAAACTTAATCCGTTTGCTTAATTTGGAATATAGGATTGTTAATCTAGTTTATGTCTTTTGCGCTTGTTAATTGACATAGGAATCGAATAGAGATCGAAATCGCTTAGGAAATTGGTAAGGTAGAAACCCGTGATAAGCCGGAACCGAAAACAGTAGATTGACTTATTTTGATAATCACTTATTTTAACCGCTTAATTGCATTTTCTTTATTTTTCCGATCAGAAACCAAACCAACTCCCCCTCCATTTCGAATTTGGTAGATTAATCACATAAAAGAATCCTTGAGACGATATCTGAGTTGAATTGTCGTTGTATTACGTTTTCATCAAAAACACTCGTTTTGATCCGCGAGCGACAACTGATCAATGAGCTAGGCCCTCCACGACGGAGAGATGGATTGGGCAGACCCCCGTGTGATGAGCGGGACAGAGGAGTATATATATATATATATATATATATATATATATATATATATATATATATATATATATATATATATATATATATATATATATATATATATATATATATATATATATATATATATATATATATATATATATATATATATATATATATATATATATATATATATATATATATATATATATATATATATATATATATATATATATATATATATATATAAGAATCTTAATCGGTTGAGTAAGTAAATAAAATAATTAATTATATTTAATAATTAATTATCTAATTGAATATGTGCTTAAATATAAGTGGATGTCAAGATAATCCATTTCAAAATAATGAGAATTCTAAATGATTATCATTCTATATATAGACTATGATCACAAATATATCATCCTATAAGAAGATTATCTCTTTTTATCCCCATTCGAAGAGTTTTCATGACATTACGAGTACCGCTTGAGAAAAATCCACAAGCCAACCAGTGTCAAACACTTGTCTGTACACTTTTGTATTTTAGAATTATCGTTGCCATTGTCTAAAAATCTTTCTCATTATATTCGTTAAGGTATTCCTATAATCATTAATATCAAAATGTCGTAGATCCTAAGGTTTGTGTCCATGGGGAGACGCTTAAGCGCTCCCAGCGTGATGAGTGATCAGTGCATATTTATGCACTTTCCCCTAATTTTTTGTTTAGGAATTTCTTTACTTTATATTGATTATTTTTATGTTTTATTTTGTTTTTATATTTTATTCTATTTTTGGCTTAATTTGATTTTCGCACTTATTTTTCAGCTTTAGCAGTCTGCACGGAAACGATCATAACTGGAGTTCCGGAAATCCGTTTGAGGCGTTCTAAAATTTGCCGGAAAGCTAAGAGAGAGAGCTACGACTTTCGTGTTGGAGTCGAAGTCAGATTCGGAGCCCAAAATTCCAGAATTCCATTTGAAGTTACTGCATTAGAATTTTATTTTAGTGTTGGATCATGTATTGGCCCTGGGTTATGTTTTCGACCCAGTTGGGTTATGACCCGAATTTGCTTTCTTTTTAAAGGAAAAATACTCGTATTACTGTTCACCTAGTTACATTTTCACGAAAAATACATTCGGAGCTTTGAGAGAACCATGGAGAGCTAATTCCTTAGAGTCATTCTGCTGTAATCGCGTTCCAACGCTTTGAGGTTTTTACTTTATCAATCTAATTCGTTTCTCTTTAAAAACTATTCTATGAATTGCTTTTGCTTAACCTGTTAGTTTATAGAAATGTTTTGATTAAATTCGTATGATTGCATCCTTAGCTTTTATTCATCGTTACGTCTCTTTGTCGTTAATTCGCGTTTATAATTCGTGTTTGCTTAATTCACGAAAACTTAATCCGTTTGCTTAATTTGGAATATAGGATTGTTAATCTAGTTTATGTCTTTTGCGCTTGTTAATTGACATAGGAATCGAATAGAGATCGAAATCGCTTAGGAAATTGGTAAGGTAGAAACCCGTGATAAGCCGGAACCGAAAACAGTAGATTGACTTATTTTGATAACCACTTATTTTAACCGCTTAATTGCATTTTCTTTATTTATCCGATCAGAAACCAAACCAACTCCCCCTCTATTTCGAATTTGGTAGATTAATCACATAAAAGAATCCTTGAGACGATATCCGAGTTGAATTGTCGCTGTATTACGTTTTCATCAAAAACACTCGTTTTGATCCGCGAGCGACAACTGATCAATGAGCTAGGCCCTCCACGACGGAGAGATGGATTGGGCAGACCCCGTATGATGAGCGGGACAGAGCAATATATATATATATATATATATATATATATATATATATATATATATATATATATATATATATATATATATATATATATATATATATATATATGTGTGTGTGTGTGTGTGTATATATATATATATATATATATATATATATATATATATATATATATATATATATATATATATATATATATATATATATATATATATATATATATATATATATATATATATATATATATATATATATATATATATATATATATATATATATATATATATATATATATATATAAGAATCTTAATCGGTTGAGTAAGTAAATCAAATAATTAATTATATTTAATAATTAATTATTTAATTGAATATGTGCTTAAATATAAGTGGATGTCAAGATAATCCATTTCGAAATAATGAGAATTCTAAATGATTATCATTCTATATATAGACTATGATCACAAATATATCATCCTATAAGAAGATTATCTCTTTTTATCCCCATTCGAAGAGTTTTCAAGACATTACGAGTACCGGTTGAGAAAAATCCACAAGCCAACCAGTGTCAAACACTTGTATGTACACTTTTGTATTTTAGAATTATCGTTGCCATTGTCTAAAAATCTTTGTCATTATATTCGTTAAGGTATTCCTATAATCATTAATATCAAAATGTCATAGATCCTAAGGTTTGTGTCCATGGGGAGACGCTTAAGCGCTCCCAGCGTGATGAGTGATCAGTGCATATTTATGCACTCATCCTATATTTTTACTTAGGCATTTCTTTACTTTATCTTGATTATTTTTATGTTTTATTTTGTTTTTATATTTTATTTTATTTTTGGCTTAATTTGATTTCCGCATTTATTTTTCAGCTTTAGCAGTCTGCACGGAAACGATCATAACTGGAGTTCCGGAAATCCGTTTGAGGCGTTCTAAAATTCGCCGGAAAGCTAAGAGAGAGAGCTACGACTTTCGCGTTGGAGTCGAAGTCAGATTCGGAGCCCAAAATTCCAGAATTCCGTTTGAAGTTACTGCATTAGAATTTTATTTTAGTGTTGGATCATGTATTGGGCCTGGGTTATGTTTTCGACCCAGTTGGGTTATGACCCGAATTTGCTTTCTTTTTAAAGGAAAAATAATCGTGTTACTGTTCACCTAGTTACTTTTTCACGAAAAATACATTCGGAGCTTTGAGAGAACCATGGAGAGCTAATTCCTTAGAGTCATTCTGCTGTAATCGCGTTCCAACGCTTTGAGGTTTTTACTTTATCAATCTAATTTGTTTCTCTTTAAACACTATTTTATGAATTGCTTTTGCTTAATCTGTTAGTTTATAGAATTGTTTTGATTAAATTTGTATGATTGCATCCTTAGCTTTTATTCGTCGTTACGTCCCTTTGTCGTTAATTCGTGTTTATAATTCGTGTTTGCTTAATTCACGAAAACTTAATCCGTTTGCTTAATTTGGAATATAGGATTGTTAATATAGTTTATGTCTTTTGCGCTTGTTAATTGACATAGGAATCGAATAGAGATCGAAATCGCTTAGGAAATTTGTAAGGTAGAAACCCGTGATAAGTCGGAACCGAAAACAGTAGATTGACTTATTTTGATAATCACTTATTTTAACCGCTTAATTGCATTTTCTTTATTTATCCGATCAGAAACCAAACCAACTCCCCCTCCATTTCGAATTTGGTAGATTAATCACATAAAAGAATCCTTGAGACGATATCCGAGTTGAATTGTCGCTGTATTACGTTTTCATCAAAAACACTCGTTTTGATCCGCGAGCGACAACTGATCAATGAGCTAGGCCCTCCACGACGGAGAGATGGATTGGGCAGACCCCGTGTGATGAGCGGGACAGAGCAATATATATATACCTCTTTCGCTCATGATAAACCCCAGTAGTTTACCCAATCTCACCCCGAAGGTGCACTTGTTAGGGTTCAGTCTCAGCCTGAACTTCCTAAGCCTTTTGAATAACTTTAGCAGATTCACCAAATGCTCTTCCTCCGTCTGGGATTTGGCAATCATATCGTCGACATAAACCTCGATCTCCTTATGCATCATATCATGGAAAAGAGTCGTCATTGCACGCTGATACGTTGCCCCAACATTCTTCAATCCGAAGGGCATCACTTTGTAACAAAAGGTTCCCTATGGCGTTATGAAAGTAGTCTTCTCCATGTCTTCTGGCGCCATTTTAATCTGATTATAGCCCGAGAAGCCATCCATGAAGGAGAATACGGAGAATTGAGCAGTGTTGTCAACTAGCACGTCGATGTGAGGAAGCGGAAAATCATCTTTTGGGTTCGCTTTATTCAAATCACGGTAATCTACGCACATTCTCACTTTACCGTCTTTCTTTGGCACTGGTACGATGTTAGCGACCCATGAGGGGTATTTTGTCACAGCTAGGAAACCAGCATCCCACTGTTTTTGAACCTCCTCCTTAATTTTCACTGCCATATCAGGTCTAGTTCTGCGAAGCTTCTGCTTGACTGGCGGGCATTCTTCTTTCAATGGCAGACGGTGCACAACCATATCTGTATCAAGCCCAGGCATGTCTTCATACGACCAAGCGAACACATCACTATACTCTCTGAGCATTTCAACCAGTCTTCACTTGATGTCGCTCTGCAGCGCGGCTCCTATACGGATGTTCTTTTCAACCCCTTCCGACCCCAGGTTAATAATTTCGATGACCTCCTCATGAGGCAGAATGACTCGTTCTTCTTGCTTCACCAACCAAGACAATTCTTCGGGAACGTCACCATCTTCAACAATCTCTTCTTCGACCTGAAATACCGGGTGCTCAAAGTCGAGACGAGTCATAGGTGGTTCAATGATGTCATCTGAAAATGTTACCTGTTTGAGAGTCACAGGAACAATCTCCTGAATAGACCAATTGCATAATCCTTGTCCTGGCACACTCGGCTGAATCCAGGCGTCCATGTCGTAATCACTGTCTCCTTTGTCAGACTCTGAAGCAGCGTTGATGGTCTCGTGACACACTCCACTAGCAGTGATGGTTATTGGTCCTCTGAAACGGGGTGCCCCAGCAGCAGGTGTTGATGACGACGGTTGATATCCCATCCCAAACCGGTCCATCTTTACGGGAATATCCAGCACTTTGGCCCAACCTTTTGTCTCACCAGTCTCTACTAGAGCTTGAGCTTCTTTATATGACGAGACAGCTACCTCTGACGCTTTACTCGGCCCGGGACCTTTGTCTTTGATGCGCAACCCTTCAAATGCCTGACAGGGTGTTTCGTGAATCTCGCCGTCGACCTCTACATATTTGAACGATGACAGATGGCTAACCAAGATATCTTCTTCTCCACATACAGTGACCACACTGTCCCCCACCATGTATTTCAACTTTTGATGCAAGGTAGACGTGACTGCCCCGACACCATGAATCCAGGGTCGTCCGAGAAGGCAGCTGTATGCAGGCTGGATGTCCATGATATAAAATTCAGTCGCGAAAACCTCCGGCCCCACCTGTAGAGGTAATGTTATGGATCCAAAGACTGTTCTTCGCGTACCATCGAATGCCCTGACCACCAAGTCACTAGGCGTACACAGGATTCCTCTAACATCTAGTTTCATCATCGCTTTCTTGGGCAGCACGTTTAAGGATGATCCGGTGTCTACCAGTACATGAGACATGACTGATCCTCTACACTCCACAGAGACGTGCAACGCCATATTATGCTCTCTCCCCTTCGGGGTCAAATCAAAGTCTGTAAATCCCAAGCTATGGCCTGCATTCACATGCGCCAACACCCCCTCCAGCTGATTCACGGAAACATCTTGGGGTACGAAGGAAGTATCCAGGACTTTCAACAATGCATTTCTGTGAGCTTCAGAGCACAATAGCAACGACAGTATAGATATCTTTGACGGCGTCTGTTGCAGATGCTCAATAATCTTATAATCACTTTTACGAATCAAGCGCATGAACTCTTCCACATCTTTCGATGCCGTTTCTTTTTCATTTCCCTGCACCGGGACAGTCTCATTCATCTTTCCTTTTCCCTTCGCCAGTCGTTCAGCCTCTACCTCAGGCGATATGAAGATTCTCCCACTTCTTGTCATACCTCCGGCACCGACAACGTTGTCTACAGTCTCAGCTGGCTGCTTATTAACCTCAATTTTTACCCCGTCACAGTACACTTCCAACCCATATGTCCAGGGGACTGCCTTAGTGCTCTCATAAGGGATTGGTCCTGCCTTGGTGATAGTGATCGGCGGTCGCTTGGCCGGTGCCGTTATAGTGATCGTTTTTCGGGGAATCGTCACAGTGGCTGCATCACTTTGCTTGTCTGCTAATACCCCTGCCGGTTCTTCAATTGCTGCTCGGTCAAATTGCAGCATGCCTCCATTTATTAAAGCCTGAATACCCTTCTTTAATTCGTCACAACCCCCAGCTAGGGCCCAACACTCTAAACAATACTCGTCGCAACCTGGATACACACCACCTTGCAATAATCTGCTCTTTATCTCGCACAACAGTGTCTTTAGGTCGTCCACATTCATAATCAAGTTCAAACCCTCCTCGGTTAAAATGGCGTTTGCCCCATGGTTGGGCATGGGCTTTTGCACTATGTTCGGACCTGCCTGTCCAAAATTGATAGCCTTACTATCCAATAGATCCTGCACTACATGCTTGAATGCGTGGCAACCCTCTACATCGTGGCCAGGAGCCCCAGAATGGAATTCACAGTGCCTGCTTGCATCGTACCCGTATGGAGGAGTGCCTGTTATTGGTGCCAGAGTCCTCTTCTCCACCAAGTTCAAACCTAGTAATGTCTGTAGCAATTCTGCATATGTTGAAGGAGGCTTTTCAAACACCCTCCTTGGTTTACCCCCCTGGAATCTGCGCTGGGCAGGCTGTGCCCCCTGTTGTGGTTGCTGTTGCTATTGTTGTTGTTGTTGTTGTTGAAATGGTTGTTGCTGAAACGGAATAGTAACGCTTGCCACCTGCTGCGGCTGATTGTACTGGTTTCGACCTCTGCCCCGGCCTCGGCCTCGGCCCCCAAACACCGCGCTCGCATCGCCCTGACGGCGCCCACCAAAAGCCCTTCGGTTACTGCCAGCCGAAGTGGATTCCTCAGCTTGGAATCTTCCCTGTTTAATGTTTCTTTCAATCTTCTCCCCCATCAGGATTAAGTCTGAGAAACTGCCCAAAGAAGTGTGAAACAACTTGTCATAAAACATACCAGTGAATGTTCCTACGAACATATCATTCATTTCCTTGTCCTCCAAAGGGGGATGAACTCTAGCAGCCATGTCGCGCCATCTTTGCGCATACTCTTTGAAGCTCTCGCCCTTCTTCTGGGACAACCCCTGCAGTTGGACCCAGTTGGGTGCCAAGTCACTGTTGTACTTATAGTGAGCCACAAATGCTTCGGCCAGCTGCTTCCATGTCTTTATATGAGTTGGTTCCAATCCCATATACCACTCGAGGGAAGGACCAGACAAGCTATCTTGAAAGAAATGCATTAGCATCCTCTCATCGTTAGAATACGCCGACATCCTTCTGTAATATGACCGCACATGCACCTTTGGACAGGTGTCCCCCTTATACTTGTCGAATGTAGGAGCTTTGAATTTGATTGGCACCCTCAGGCCAGGCACTAGACCCATTGTTGACATATCTAAGCCAACAGCACTTTAATTTACGACCCCCCTCATCTGCTCCTCGAGCATTCTGATTCTCTGAGAGTCATCCATAGGCCCTTCGAAACCTCCACCGGAGAAAGCGTCCTCTTGCTGGTCTTCTTGCCAATTACCATTCCCAGTTCCATATCCATCGTATCCGTTGTTACGGCCAACTCTGGTCTGATTCATCACCGGGCCTCGCCCCTTGTTGCCATACCCCGGAGCGACCCCAGCAGGTCCAAAAGTCATTAACCCAGCGCCATTTCCATTTCCGAATCCGCCATAACCCTGATTAGTCATACCAAATCCGTCTTGTCTGAAGCCTTGAGTATTGAAACCGTATTTCCCAGCCTGGTCAAACCCCTGGTCATTGAAGCCGAATCCAGTATTACCGAAGCCATTGCCTCCCATATTATCACCCAGGTTGACATCTCCGAGCCCAACGTTGTTAACGATAGTCTCGTTCCCAATTCCAACGTTACCGTTCCCGGCAGCAGCGCCGTTGTTCACATTGACAGCAGTCATGTTGACTACAGGTGGAGCCACTGGTGTGGGAGTACCATCCCCGTGAATAGTGTCGACTCGCACAGACTGATGATCCTCATTTCCGTACCCAGCATTTCTTACCAACAGAGGCTGCACCAAAGCTTGCAAATTCTCCTGTCCTTTCGCAATGGTCTCCATTGTCTGCATGAAGAGCGCCAGCTTCTCACGCATGTCCTGCATTTCGTTCTGCATTTGATCCATAATTCTTCGGCAGTTGGTACGAGTGGAGTATCGGTGCGGGCGCTGATCTTCAATCCTGAAAAGACCTGGTATAGAGCAAGAAATGAGGTACCGCTCAATAATCACCTGTAATGCAATATGAATGTGAATGTAATGCAATATGTGTTTGTGCATTAGGGAATCTCATTCCCCGATTCTAGTGCGAATGTGTCAGTGCAGTGACAGTGCTTAGCAATACGGAGATCGGAGCCGAATCATAGAAAACCTCATATATTACAGAGAAATCCATTAAGCCAAGAATACAATATCACTGAGTACAATAAGAAGGCATGACCTCAACCAACAATCCTGGTGATGGTCAGCGCTATGCAAATAAAGCATACAAGTTAATACATGCAACAATCAAGTACACTCATAAGCCTGATACTCCTCTAGTAACTTCTTAGTCTCTGGATGACTTGGTCGGGTAAGCAGACCCTTAACAAGTTGATTTCTTCACTTGAGAATGCGTCGCACGTCACCAGCGGTTTCCTTCCATGCCCCTTCTCCGAAGCGATCCTCTAGCTTCCGCTTCTGAGACACAGCTTCGTTCCTGCCTTCGATGGCCTTGTTCAATGCATTCTGAAGACTATATCTGGCCATTACCTCCTCTTCATGCTTCTTAATGCTAGCCTTCAACTGCTCTTCGAGTTCAGGAATATGCTGCTTCAATTTGTCTTCCCTCTTTTTGTTGTTGGTTAGCGTAGCATTCCACGTCTTGTTACAAGAAGAGATTTCCCGGTGGGCGGCATCGAGTGCTTTCTTTTTGGACTCCAACATGTCATGGGAGCTTCTGAACTCTTTCCCCAGACGTTCACGCTTCTTTTTCTCTTCAGTCAACTCAGCACCTAGCCTGTTTACTTACTCGATCTGCTGTTGGAAAGCATGCACAGCCTTGTTCTTCTCACTACGCATCTGAACCAGTTCCTTTTCTAACCCTTCATTGATCTTCATCAAGGCTTCCTTTTCTTTTACAACTTGCTCATAGGCCTCCATAGTAACAGTGGTTGGTTCTTCCACTGGAATATGAACAGGGACTGGTGCAGCTGGAAATGGCATCAGTAACTGTCTTGCTCTCTCTTGGATCCAAACTTTGTAGGGTGCATAAGCCTGACAATCATTCTTCCCTAACAGTGGCTTCCCTCTTCTGTTGATACGCATCCATGCGTGCTGAAGCTTGGCGAGTAACTCTCCCTTCAAATCACCGGTGAAGTACAGAGATTCCTGTACTTCTTCCTCCTGAGGTGGGTTCTTCAACGCGTATCCAAACCGGCGAACAAACAGAGATGGGTTGTAATTGATACACCCTTTTCTTCCTATCAACGGAACATTAGGGTACCCAGAACAACTGAAAATAAGCTCAGACCCCAACAAGTCTCGGTCAAACCACTCAATGTCTTTAGAAGATAGCCTCATCATGCGCTCTAGCCAGTCAGCTGTAGTTGCACTATCCACAAAAGGTCCCTTCAGGGGAAGATGGCTCTTAAACCACATGTTCAACAGCGGCGCACAACAGTAAACAGTCTTTCCCCTTCTGTTTTCATTTTTGTAGTGCAATGAATGATAGAGATTTCCAATCAAAGTGGGTACCGGGTTGCCAGTAGCAAACAGATGGAAAGCGTCCAAGTCCACAAAATTGGGTAAGTTGGGAAACAACACTATTCCGTAAATGCATAGAGCCAAGATAGCATTAAAGACTATCCAGCACCCGCTCTTGGCATACTCTTGAGCTTTGCCAACCAGAAAATCAAGGGGGAAACCTGGAACCCCAAGCCAAGAAGTCACTAATAGTTCAGCAGCGTTCATGTGCAAGGCCTTAGCTAAGTCCTCCAATTTGGGCTCAGCGGC
>CAWUDS030003754.1:60000-75924 GCA_963859935.3 Lathyrus sativus | reverse complement strand
TATACTTTTGCCAGTGTTCTTAAAACATTTTTTCCAATCAAAATGACCTATAATTTCATCCCATTTGGCCATGTTATGAAAAGTCTCAATTTTAGGTCACTTTTATTCATTAAATTCACTTTTAAATGACCAAATTTGGAACCTTGAGCTATGAACATTTCCCAACTTTCATGATCACTTTTCTAGACTCAAAATGTCATTTGGAGCAAGTTTGATGTTGTGAATTTTTTCATTTGAAGCTTCCTTGTATGGGTTTTGGGCATAGGCTTGAAATGACCTGTAATTCTCAAATGACCAAAATACCCTTTGCTTGCCAAGATCATAAGTAGAGTTCCACAAATCAGATGAAGGCATACCATACCTTTCTAGAAAGCTAGACAATGAGGAACAACTCTTATGTTGACCAGAAATTCATTTGAAATCTCCTTGAGGGGTAAAAGTTGCTTGGAAGACAAGTAACTTTCACAGACAAAATTTCAGAGGCCCCAGATGACCTGTAACTTGCAAGGACCATAACTTGAGTTCTATAAATCTCCTTAATGTATTCCACCACTCAAATTAAAGGTCTTGAGATCCTCTACAAGTTTCATGTTGGCCAAGGATCCATTTGAAGCTTGCATGTTGAATTATCATGCTTGGAAATTTGCCCTAAATCAGGGGATTTTACACAGAAACCCTAATTTAGAAACTCCTCTTCTTCTTGATTTCTCTTGATTTATTCTTGGCACAACACCACATACTTATCTATATGTCAAATGATGAACCCCACATCTCTCAAATAGACCTTGATGCCTTTCAATCAGTCATTTGACCTAGGGTTGACCCAGATGAAACCCTAGTTGACTGTCTTCAACTGCAGCTCTTGTGATCACATCAATGACTTGTCTCACTTTCAAAATGACTCCCCCATGTCCTCTATGATTTCTATATACCCTCCATGCTCAATTCACAACTCACAACTTCTTTGATGATCTTCATATACCCTCAAGATAGGAGAGAGACTCACTGCTTGATCCACTGACTTCTTATATTTCAATTTCTTTATGATGACTTGGATAAGATTGAATTTGCATAGTAACCTCTTGATAGGCTTATAGAGATAAGAATAGTATTTGGTCCCTTGTTGGATGATTTGCTATGCTATGCTATGCAGATGATTAGACTATGTACATGACTCTATATGCAAATGCTAATGTAATTGAAACATAAACCAAGTGAAGTAGGTTGAGCAAATTTTAGGGTGAAACACTCATACAATGTATGCTAAGTCGGGACAGGTGCAAACTTAAGCATACATAAGACTTCGCTTAACTGAAGCATATGGAACCTTATGCTTCTCTTCCTTTTTTTAAGATCCGTAGTGGCGCATTGTTTGAGACAAAACTTGTCTCCTTTAGCAACGGACGTGTCTCCTTGTTTACTATCTTTCATGTATTAAATAAAAAATATAGTGTCATTCTTCAATTATTTCTTTCATTACATCAAATTTTATCTAAATTCAATATAAATAGGTCAATTCTTTTAGCCTTGATATTAATTTAATCTAAAAAATAAAATAGAAGAGAGGTTAATATATCAATATCACATAATACTCTGACATTTATTCCTAATAAAATATATTTATATTTTTTACCTACTTTATTTCATAACAAAAAAATTAATGTATTAATATAAAGCAATTAATATAATATTTATAATTGTATTATTAAAATGAAGTCACCTTAAGACTGATTCTCATCTAATTTTAATATTAGTATAGAAATTCAAATTTAATCTCATCTCTTTTATTGTCAATTAGTGAGATATTTATACGTTCACACGGATATTGATATGGTATGCGTATTTTTTTAAAATATAACAAAAATGATTTTAGAAAAATTAAATTATTCAATTAAAAAGACATAATAAATTAATGCCTATAGTTAATTTCATATACAAAATATTAGAATCAACAGTATATTATTATTTATATAAATATTATTTTTATTTTGACGTTATTTATAAAAATACCAGAATCAATAGTAAAATTTTTGTCATTATTATTCAATATTTTGATCAATAACTTTATGTTCATGTTATAATTGTTTTAATATTTTAATAAAGTTGTTCCGTTTAAAACAATAATATTTTTTTAAAATAATTTTTTCACTTATGTAAAAAAATTATTGATAAATTAATATTATACAGTACTTAGAAAAATTAAAGTAGTTTTCGTTTATAAAAATAATTTTTTTTCATGTATATATAAATAAATTAATCAATGATGTGTTTTTTCACGTATATAAATATTAATTTTGGAATGACATTACTTATATATTTGAATCAATATAAAAATATTTGAATAAATACTGTATTTTTCCTCGTAAATAAATATTATATTGTTCAATATCATACATTTTTACTTATATTTTATAGCCGACGTGATTGAAAATTTATGATTTTTTTAAACTAAAAATATTATTTGGTGGAGGTTAGAGTTGCATAGTAAAAATAGGCATTCAATTTTTTATTTAACCGTAATAACTTTATTTTACATTTATTTTTAAAATCTGAGTCAGAATACCCAATGACTTTCTATAAGTGAGCATGAAGTCTCTTGTTCTCTTCAGGTAGCACATTACACCTACTATCTAGTGTTACATACCAGGGTTGCATAGATATCTGCCAAGAACTCTTACAATGAATGCTAAGTCGGGACGGGTGCAAACTTAAGCATACATAAGACTTCCCACAACTGAAGCATATGGAACCTTATGCATCTCTTCTTTTTTTAAGATGCGTAGTGGGGCATTGTTTGAGACAAAACTTGTCTCCTTTAGCAACGGACGTGTCTCCTACTTTACTATCTTTCATGTATAAAATAAAAAATATAATGTCATTCTTCAATTATTTCTTTCATTACATCAAATTTTATCTAAATTCAATATAAATAGGTCGATTCTTTTAGCCTTGATATTAATTTAATTTAATTTAATCTTAATATATCAATATCACATAATACTCTGACATTTATTCCTAATAAAATATATTTATATTTTTTTACCTACTTTAGCTTATTATTATTTTATCAACTTTTTTCAAATTTATATGTTTTTTAATTTATTTATTTTAGTTATATTTTAATTAGATAAAAAATAAATTACATAACACAAAATAATGATTTTAAGAAATTTCTTTCATGTGCTTGAATGAAAGTATAGACACTAAAATTAAGAAGATTTAATATTATTTGATGAGGTTGGCTTACAAGACAACATCCTTTTTTAAAGTTTTGTACCAATTGATTCCTTCAATAACGAGATAAGTTGTATTTTGTATTAAATTTGGACAAAAGGGAATTTGTCATACTTTGTCATAATTCTTTTAGCGTGTCTAGAAAACTATTGAGACACCACTAGATGCATTTCTCCTTACAAATTACAACTTGTATCTTCTTCATTTTCACATTAAAACAATGTTGTGACGTGAAAAGAATAACCAAACCGACATACAACAATACATACAAGATTCATATAAACTTTTAGTTCTTCTACTCAAATATAACACACTATAAAAAAGTTTTAAGATTGATATTTTAATACATTTATTATTCAAATGGTCATTAGATAATTAATCCCACATGATTTTAAGAAGAATAAAAAATTAGATATTATGGAGTAATTATTAATTTTGAAACAATTTTATGCGATAGTATTATTTACTTTTGATTTTAGTAGCCAACAAATTCTTAATAAGTTTGAGTTCATCAATTAAATCAAAATATTTATTTACATTTATTTTTTAATAAATTATATTCTTTTTTAATATTCATTCTTTAAGTTAAATTTGAAATATGGTTAAAAAAAGGTGATTCAACTTCATTATGAGTAACAATTATTCTATAGTTTATATACTATTTTAGAAAGCATATAACACATATTATTATTATTATTTATTATTATTATTTTTATTATTATTATTATTATTATTATTATTATTATTATTATTATTATTATTATTATTATTATTATTATTACTATTATTATTATTATAGATAAAACAAAGTATATATGACTATTCTTTTAGAGAAGATTATCCTTTTTATTTTAAAAATTTACAATAAAAAAAGGTCATACAATTTTTTAATAAAATTGAAAAATTAGCTTATTATTATTTTATAAACTTTTTTCAAATTTATATGTTATTAATTTATTTATTATAGTTATATTTTTATGAGATAAAATATAAATTACATAACACAAAATAATGATTTTAAGAGGTTTCTTTCCTGTGCTTGAATAAAAGTATATACACTAAATTTAAGAAGATTTTATATTATTTGATGAGGTTGGCTTACAAGACAACATCCTTTTTGAAAGTTTTGTATCAATTGATTCCTTCAACAATGAGATAAGTTGTATTTTGTATTAAATTTGGACAAAAGGGAATTTGTCATACTTTGTCATAATTCTTTTAGCGTGTCTAGAAAACTATTGACACACCACTAGACGCATTTTTCCCTACAAATTACAACTTGTATCTTCTTAATTTCCACATTAAAACAACGTTGTGATGTGAAAAGACTAACCAAACCGACATAAAACAACACACACAAAATTCAAATAAACTTTTAGTTCTTCTACTCAACTATAGCACTCTATATAAAAGTTTTAAGATTGATAATTTAATACATTTATTATTCAAATGGTCATTAGATAATTAATACATTTTTATTATGTAGCGTGTGGTTGTATATGTAGTACTTACAATCACAGTCTTAGCACCATTGTTGTATTCTAGAAAGCGCGCGTCATATCACAACAGTTAGTTAACCTAACCGTTGTGATAGAATTAAAGGTCCCAGGTTCGATTCTTAGCATCAACCTTTTGTAATTTATATTATTCTGGTCAACATTCAATGTACAACCACAATTAGGTTTTATAATTTGTGTATGCTGAGGGTGATTGAATTTTGTGTATGCATTGTTTCAAGGCCGAGTTTGTGTCGCATTTCATGTTAATTGGCTTTATAATTTGATACGCATGCTGTTGTCATGGCTCACAAATGTGTAAATTCTGTTTTTCTTTTGTTAATTTTGATTTCAAGATTGGTAATGTATATGTTAATTTGAGCTGTTGATATGCATACGCGTTCATGAGTTCTGTTTTATTGATATATACGGTTTGATTATCGGTTGCAATTCGTTTTGATTATGTATCGTTTTGCAAAGTTGAGAATTGTTCGTTTACGAGGTTGGATCGTTGTGAATCTATTTTTCGATTTAAGAATTAATTGTTCATGAGGTTTGATTATTATGAATTCGTTTGTGAAGTCGTCCGAGGAATTTGCGAGGTTGGAAGGTTGTTTACGCCTATGTGTAGTATGGTTAATCAGTGTGTTTGCTGTTGTGATATGCATCATGTCGACTCAATTTTTTTTACAATGTTTGAATTTAGTTCATGTGAATCAGTTATAAACTATGTAAATAATTGCATAAATTTATTTTAGGCATAGTTTAATATGGAGATAAAATAGACAATTGTTTAAGGTATTGTTTGAACGAGTTATTTTTTGAATCAAAGGAAGAATATATATTAATTCAAAAAATAGTTAGTATAGCAGAAGGTTATCCTGGAGGATCCAACCCAACAAAAAGATCCAATTACATCATATAATTAACTAGATGTTTTCTAATTTTAGGATTTTGCGAACCTCTGTAGATTACGTTATCTATAAAGTTAGTATCCACGGTTGTATTATCTACACTGTTACCAAAAGTGATACTATTACGATACCCTCAAATGCAATGGATGGTTTCGGCCACTAACATTTTAAAAACATCCACTTTCCACCCTTTCCCTTTTGTCATTTTACTGATCCAAACCGGCTCTGCCTCCCAATGTTGAGGTGAATGACATACGTTAAACCATTGGAGCACCTTGATCCAGATGTGTCTAGTCCGTTGGCAACAGAAAAAAAGATGATTCATCGTCTCTTCCTCAGTTTGACATAAGCTGCACTGACTGTTTTGAATCATGCCAAACCGCTTTAATATATCCTTGGTTGCACGTTTTCTCTGACAAGCTTGCAAGAAACAAAACACTGCTCGCGGTCGGCGCTTATTGTTTCTAATCAAGGTTCTCCAAGGCACCCTTGTGCCGTCATCAATCAGCACTTTGTAAAAAATCGACGCCTTAAACTTTTGGGAGTTCAGAAGTCGGTCCCATTCGTTCCGAATTAAATCTATGATATCTCTTTGTTTTAAAATACCGCGTGTGATCCAAGAGTTGTAAAAGTTACTTTTAAGTCTAATTTAAAAATAAGAGCTTTATAAATAAAATTAAAGTTTTATGATAATACTTATATGTTTTAACTTTAAAAACAATTTTATACAAAAAAATGTTTGATATATATTTGAAAATATTTTATTTGATGTATAAGTTAACTAATGTAAGAAAGTGAGAAAATAATAAAATATGATTTTCGTCCAAATTTAGTCCAAGTGTTTCATGTACAATAAGTTCAAATGCTAATTATTTTATACTTTTTAAAAATTTAATTTGTAGTTATATTTATGGATATAGGTTCCACGTGTAATTTAAAAATACCCTTAATTAGGAGAGACATTTATTTTGTTATATTTTAAATTTGTTTTTGTATTGAATAATATTAAAATAAATTAGATGAAATATCTAAATTACACCGTAATGAATAACATTAAACTAAATTATCCCATTTTTTTCTCAAACATTAATAAAATATCTAACGCTTCAATAATATGAATTAAGAAACAAACAACTAATTATTTTTTATTGAAATGTTGTATTTTGGAAGTATGAATCACCAATATCAAAATGAAAACGAGTGTGAACAGTGCCATATATTGTATATTAATTAGGCAGATTAATTAGCGACTGATGAATTAATTAGTGATTTGTTGTATATTCGACCAATTTATTTTAGGCATAGTTTAATATGGAGATAAAATAGACAATTGTTTAAGGTATTATTTGACCGAGTTATTTTCAATTGTAAAAGTTACTTTTAAGTCTAATTTAAAAATAAGAGCTTTATAAATGAAATTAAAGTTTTATGATAATAATTATATTTTTTAACTTTAAAAACAATTTTATACAAAAAGAATGTTTGATATATATCTAAAAATATTTTATTTGATGTATAAGTTAACTAATGTAAGAAAGTGAGAAAATAATAAAAAAAAGCTTTCCGTCCAAATTTAGTCTAAGTGTTTCATGTATAATATGTTTTAATACTAATTATTTTGTATTTTAAAAAAATTTCATTTGTAGTTATATTTAGGGATATGGGTTTCACGTGTTATTTTAAAAATTTCATTTGTAGTTATATTTAGGGATATGGGTTAACTAATGTAAGAAAGTGAAAAATTAAGAAAATATGATTTTCGTCCAAATTTAGTCCATGTGTTTCATGTATAATATGTTCTAATGCTAATTATTTTATATTTTTTGAAAAAATTAATTTGTAGTTATATTAATGGATATAGGTTCCACGTGTAATTTTAAAATACTCTTAATTAGGAGAGACATTAATTTTGTTATATTTTAAATTTATTTTAGTATTGAATAATATTAAAATAAATTATGTCATTAAGATAAATTAAATTAGTTGAAATATTTAAATTACACCATAATGAATAGCATTAAACTAAATTATCCCATTTTTTTCTCAAATATTAATAAAATATCTAACAATCCAATCATATGGATTTAGAAACAAACAAGTAATTATTTTTTATTGAAATGTTGTATTTTGGAAGTATGAACCACCAACATCAAGATCAGAATCAATTTGATTAATGTTTTCTGCATTGGAATCAACATTTAAGACCCATGTGGTTAATCTTTTCTACTATTTAGTTTGCAATTATATCCTAGTTGGAATTAGTTAGCTTTAAACACAATTTACTCCTAATTGTGTGTTGTCATCTTGAATATAATTTATATGTATACATAAAAAGTATTTTTATAAAAATATTCTAACTATAGACTATAGAGAATTAATAAAATGGAAATGGTCTTTTTCTAATAAAAAAATTAAACTATTTTTATGAAAAATATAATTATAATAGAATAAAAAATAAACTTTTTAAAAATTATTTAATAGATCACTATAATTCACATTTACTTAAATCGACATTTATCAACATTAAAATTACATATTAAAATATAAAATATGAATTTATAATATGTATAACATTAAACACTTCCTATCATAATAGTTGTATTAGTAGTTGCATCGATGTTGTATTGATGACTCATCAATCAACGCCATCAAATTTCCTCTTTTTCTACTACTAACAAATTTTTACTTTTCTACTACTAACAAATTTGTTGGGTGCTTCATGCTTTTCTACTATTTACAATTTTTTGAGTGTTCCCAATTTGAGATGATACTTTATATTATTTATCAACTATGTTCATAATTAACAATAAGCAATTTAATTTATAAATAAATAAATATGCAAGAAATAAGTTTATATGAAAGTAAAGTTCTTTATTATATGAATAAATGTATAAATATAATACTAAAAATGTCTAAAAAAAGTAACTTAAAGAAACGGAACCCTTTTTAAATTTTATTTAGCGTAGGAAGGATTTTTTTAGTTGATACTTTTGTATATAAGAAATAATCAAAACTTTAAAAATTTATAAATAATATTAAAACTTAAAATGTAACTTACTTAAAAAAATTATTTTAGTTTGGATAAAACTGTTGATATTTTTATACATTACAAATAATCTATATATAATCAATAAGTTTTAATTCTCTAATATTAAAGTCAAACTAAAATTTAATGTAATCATTTAGTTTGGCTCAAACATATTAAAAAAAATAAACGAGAAAAATATTTAAAATATAACTTATGTATGTGAAATTAAATAATTATTCCTATAAATGACATAAAAATGCTATAAAACTAATTAAAATAGAAAATTTTGTAAAATAGACTTCGCGGATAATCTAAATGTTACTTTAATTTAGAACAAATTTTGAAAATTGTGTATGCATATGCAAAAAAAAACTTTCATCGAGATGAAAAATAATTCAAGTACGAATTTAATTGAAAAAATAAAAGAAAATTACAATGTCCAATGTTGCACAAATATGTATTATAACTCTTGGGTTGAGAGAAAAACCAACGAGTAAAGGATTTGTCATTAGAAAAAGATAGAAACGTATTAATTCTAATTTAAAGAAATAAAACCTAGGTGTTACTTTCCATTATAACAAATCTTGAGAATTGTACAACATTAATTAAAAAAGTAAAAAAAAATCTCATAATACTATAAAAAAATATATAAGGCGATGATCTGGATCATGATATTATACATGGTTTGAATCATATTTTGACAGACTTGAAAATGTTAGAATTGAATCAAATCAATATACATGTTTAACATATTATGACATATATTTTATGCGGAATCAAAATAGTCATGTATAAAATTATAGGATCGATAAATTGATTTTAGGAATACCGAGATTTATTGAGAAAAAATTCTTTGACGATAATCCTGAACTCAGAAGTTGATGACTTTTGTGGTTCGTTATGAATCGATATTCTTTATGCCTCAAAGTCTCTTTGGATGGGGAGAATAGATAATTTGTTTGTGTACCGTATATTGGGGATCATATATTGGTAATTATCTAATAGATCATAATAATTCACATTTATTTAAAGAGACATTTATCAACATTAAAGTTACCTATTAAAATATAAAATATGAAATTATAATATGCATAACAAAAAACACTTCCTATCATAGTTTTATTAGCAGATGTTTTAAAATTACAAAAGTTCTGCAAGTAAACTCACGTCCAACTGAAGAAAGTGATGAGGTTGATTTTTAATTATTATTTTTATTGTCAATTAGTGAGATATTTATACGTTCACACCGATATTGATATAGTATGCGTATTTTTTAAAAATATAATAAAAATGATATTAAAAAAATTAAATTATTCAATTAAAAATACATAATAAATTAATGCCTATAGTTAATTTCATATATAAAATATTAGAATCAACAATATCTTATTATTTATATAAATATTTTTTTTTATTTTGACATTATTTATAAAAATATCAAATAGTAAAACTTTTGTCATTATTATTCAAATTTTGATCAATAACTTTATGTTCATGTTATAATTGTTTTAATGTTTTAATAAAGTTGTTCCGTTTATAACAATAATATTTTTTTAAAATAATTTTTTCACATATGTAAAAAAATTATTGATAAATATTATACAATACTTAGAACAATTAAAGTAGTTTCCGTTTATAAAAATAATTTTATTTCATGTATATATAAATAAATTAATCAATGATGTGTTTTTTCACGTATATAAATATTAATTTTGGAATGGCATTACTAATATATTTGAATCAATATAAAAATATTTGAATCAATAATGTATTTTTCCTCGTAAGTAAATATTATATTGTTCAATAACATACATTTTCACTTATATTTTATAGGCCGACGTGATTGAAAATTTATGATTTTTTTAAACTAAAAATATTATTTGGTGGAGGTTAGAGTTGCATAGTAAAAATAGACATTCCATTTTTTATTTAACCGTAATAACTTAATTTACATTTATTTTTAAAATCTGAGTCAGAATACCCAATGACTTTCTATAAGTGAGCATGAAGTCTCTTGTTCTCTTCACGTAGCACATTACACGTACTATCTAGCGTTACATACCAGGGTTGCATAGATATCTGCCAAGAACTCTTACAATGAATGCTAAGTCGGGTGCAAACTTAAGCATACATAAGACTTCCCACAACTGAAGCATGTGGAACCTTATGCATCTCTTCCTTTTTTAAGATCCGTAGTGGGGCATTGTTTGAGACAAAACTTGTCTCCTTTAGCCACGGACGTGTCTCCTGGTTTACTATCTTTCATGTATAAAATAAAAAATATAATGTCATTCTTATTAGAATATTAATAGTAATTCATATTTATTTAGTTGTACTATTTTCTTTAGCCCCTAAGTTTGTTAGAGGGTATTTTAGTATTTTATCTTATTCTAGTAACCCTAGTTTTAGCTTATAAATAGGGTGACAATCATTGTAACTTTTATCATGTTTTGTAGTCGTCATTCTTAATAGAATATTTCCTTTGTTCATCATTTATTCACCTTTGCACTAATAATTCTTCAATTATTTCTTATATTACATCAAATTTTATCTAAATTCAATATAAATAGGTCAATTCTTTTACCCTTATATTAATTTAATCTAAAAAATAAAATAGAAGAGAGGTTAATATATCAATATCACATAATACTCTGACATTTATTCCTAATAAAATATATTTATATTTTTTACCTACTTTATTTCATAACAAAAAAATTAATGTATTAATATAAAGCAATTAATATAATATTTATAATTGAATTATTATAATGAAGTCACCTTAAGACTGATTTTCATCTAATTTTAATATTAGTATAGAAATTCAAATTTAATCTCATCTCTTTTATTGTCAATTAGTGAGATATTTATACGTTCACACAGATATTGATATGGTATGCGTATTTTTTTCAAATATAATAAAAATGATTTTAAAAAAATTAAATTATTCAATTAAAAAGACATAATAAATTAATTCCTATAGTTAATTTCATATACAAAATATTAGAATCAACAGTATATTATTATTTATATAAATACTATTTTTATTTTGACGTTATTTATAAAAATACCAGAATCAATAATAAAATTTTTGTCATTATTATTCAATATTTTGATCAATAACTTGATGTTCATTTTATAATAGTTTTAATGTTTTAATAAAGTTGTTCCGTTTATAACGATATAAATTTTTTTTTAAATAATTTTTTCACATATGTAAAAAAATTATTGATAAATTAATATTATACAGAACTTAGAAAAATTAAAGTAGTTTTCGTTTATAAAAATAATTTTTTTTTCATGTATATATAAATAAATTAATCAATGATGTGTTTTTTCACGTATATAAATATTAATTTTGGAATGGCATTACTAATATATTTGAATCAATATAAAAATATTTGAATCAATAATGTATTTTTCCTCGTAAGTAAATATTATATTGTTCAATAACATACATTTTTACTTATATTTTATAGGCCGACGTGATTGAAAGTTTATGATTTTTTTAAACTAAAAATATTATTTGGTGGAGGTTAGAGTTGCATAGTAAAAATAGACATTCTATTTTTTATTTAACTGTAATAACTATATTTTACATTTATTTTTAAAATCTTAGTCAGAATACCCAATGACTTTCTATAAGTGAGCATGAAGTCTCTTGTTCTCTTCAGGTAGCACATTACACGTACTATCTAGTGTTACATACCAGGGTTGCTTAGATATCTGCCAAGAACTCATACAATGTATGCTAAGTCGGGACGGGTGCAAACTTAAGCATACATAAGACTTCGCACAACTGAAGCATATGGAAGCTTATGCTTCTCTTCCTTTTTTAAAAATCCGTAGTGGCGCATTGTTTGAGACAAAACTTGTCTCCTTTAGCAACGGACGTGTCTCCTTGTTTACTATCTTTGATGTATTAAATAAAAAATATAGTGTCATTCTTCAATTATTTCTTTCATTACATCAAATTTTATCTAAATTCAATATAAATAGGTCAATTCTTTTAGCCTTGATATTAATTTAATCTAAAAAATAAAATAGAAGAGAGGTTAATATATCAATATCACATAATACTCTGACATAATACTCTGACATTTATTCCTAATAAAATATCACATATTATTATTATTATTATTATTATTATTATTATTATTATTATTATTATAGATAAAACAAAGTATACATGACTATTCTTTTAGAGAAGATTATCGTTTTTATTTTAAAAGATTATAATAAAATTAAGGTCATACAGTTTTTTAATAAAATAGGAAAATTAGCTTATTATTTTTTTATCAACTTTTTTCAAATTTATATCTTTTTTAATTTATTTATTTTAGTTATATTTTAATGAGATAAAATATAAATTACATAACACAAAATAATGATTTAAAGAAATTTCTTTCATGTGCTTGAATGAAAGTATAGACACTAAAATTAAGAAGATTTAATATTATTTGATGAGGTTGGCTTACAAGACAACATCCTTTTTTTAAAGTTTTGTACCAATTGATTCCTTCAATAACGAGATAAGTTGTATTTTGTATTAAATTTGGACAAAAGGGAATTTGTCATACTTTGTCATAATTCTTTTAGTGTGTCTAGAAAACTATTGAGACACCACTAGACGCATTTCTCCCTACAAATTACATATTGTATCTTCTTCATTTTCACATTAAAATAATGTTATGACGTGAAAAGAATAACCAAACCGACATACAACAATACATACAAGATTCATATAAACTTTTAGTTCTTCTACTCAAATATAACACACTATATAAAAGTTTTAAGATTGATACTTTAATACATTTATTATTCAAATGGTCATTAGATAATTAATCCCACGTGATTTTAAGAGAATTAAAAATTAGATATTATGGAGTAATTATTAATTTTGAAACAATTTTATGCCATAATCTTATTTACTTTTGATTTTAGTGGCCAACAAATTCTTAATAAGTTTGAGTTCATCAATTAAATCAAAATATGTATTTAAATTTATTTTTTAATAAATTATATTCTTTTTTAATATTCATTCTTTAAATTATATTTGAAATATGGTTAAGAAAAGGGTGATTCAACTTCATTAAGAGTAACAATTATTCTATAGTTTATATACTATTTTTGAATTGTCGCTGTATTACGTTTTCATCAAAAACACTCGTTTTGATCCGCGCGCGACAACTGATCAATGAGCTAGGCCCTCCACGACGGAGAGATGGATTGGGCCGACCCCGTGTGATGAGCGGGAAAGAGCAATATATATATATATATATATATATATATATATATATATATATATATATATATATATATATATATATATATATATATATATATATATATATATATATATATATATATATATATATATATATATATATATATATATATATATATATATATATATATATATATATATATATATATATATATATATATATATATATATATATATATATATAAGAATCTTAATTGGTTGAGTAAGTAAATAAAATAATTAATTATATTTAATAATTAATTATTTAATTGAATATGTGCTTAAATATAAGTGGATATCAAGATAATCCATTTCGAAATAATGAGAATTCTAAATGATTATCATTCTATATATAGGCTATGATCTCAAATATATCATCCTATAAGAAGATTATCTCTTTTTATCCCCATTTGAAGAGTTTTCAAGACATTACGAGTATCGGTTGACAAAAATCCACAAGCCAACCAGTGTCAAACACTTGTCTGTACACTTTTGTATTTTAGAATTATCGTTGTCATTGTCTAAAAATCTTTCTCATTATATTCGTTAAGGTATTCCTATAATCATTAATATCAAAATGACATAGATCCTAAGGTTTGTGTCCATGGGGAGACGCTTAAGCGCTCCCAGCGTGATGAGTGATCAGTGCATATTTATGGACTTTCTCCTATATTTTTACTTAGGCATTTCTTTACTTTATCTTGATTATTTTATGTTTTATTTTGTTTTTATATTTTATTTTATTTTTGGCTTAATTTGATTTCCGCACTTATTTTTCAGCTTTAGCAGTCTGCACGGAAACGATCATAACAGGAGTTCCGGAAATCCGTTTGAGGCGTTCTAAAAATCGCCGGAAAGCTAAGAGAGAGAGCTACGACTTTCGAGTTGGAGTCGAAGTCAGATTCGGAGCCAAAATTCCAGAATTCCGTTTGAAGTTACTGCATTAGAATTTTATTTTAGTGTTGGGTCATGTATTGGGCCTGGGTTATGTTTTCGACCCAGTTGGGTTATGACCCGAATTTGCTTTCTTTTTAAAGAAAAAATACTCGTGTTACTGTTCACCTAGTTACATTTTCACGAAAAATACATTCGGAGCTTTGAAAGAACCATGGAGAGCTAATTCCTTAGAGTCATTCTGCTGTAATCGCGTTCCAACGCTTTGAGGTTTTTACTTTATCAATCTAATTCGTTTCTCTTTAAACACTATTACACTATTCTATGAATTGCTTTTGCTTAATCTGTTTGTTTATAGAATTGTTTTTATTAAATTCGTATGATTGCATCCTTAACTTTTATTCGTCGTTACGTCGCTTTGTCGTTAATTCGCGTTTATAATTCGTGTTTGCTTAATTCACGAAAACTTAATCCGTTTGCTTAATTTGGAATATAGGATTGTTAATCTAGTTTATATCTTTTGCGCTTGTTAATTGACATAGGAATCGAATAAAGATCGAAATCGCTTAGGAAATTGGTAAGGTAGCAAACCCGTGATAAGCCGGAACCGAAAACAGTAGATTGACTTATTATGATAATCACTTATTTTAACCGCTTAATTGCACTTTCTTTATTTTTCCGATCAGAAACCAAACCAACTCCCCCCTCCATTTCGAATTTGGTAGATTAATCACATAAAAGAATCCTTGAGACGATATCCGAGTTGAATTGTCGTTGTATTACGTTTTCATTAAAAACACTCGTTCTGATCCGCGCGCGAGAACTGGTCAATGAGCCAGGCCCTCCACGACGGAGAGATGGATTGGGCCGACCCCGTGTGATGAGCGGGACAGAGCAATATATATATATATATATATATATATATATATATATATATATATATATATATATATATATATATATATATATATATATAATATATATATATATATATATATATATATATATATATATATATATATATATATATATATATATATATATATATATATATATATATATATATATATATATATATATATATATATATATATA